>SKCR01030118.1:0-43126 GCA_019454045.1 Zanthoxylum bungeanum
ATATGAACATATCCACTGGGATGCATCTCAAGAGTCGAAGATATATCATCTAAAGACTCCTTACTCAAGCCATCCCTAATGAATTTAATTTTATCTTCACGATTATCAGATACCATTCCTAAAGAAAGACAACGAGTATTACAATTCCAGTGTGCACATTTGTAACAAAAACCCATTTGCTTAGCTCTACGTTTCTTTGCATAGGTGCTTTTTCCAAAACCAGGCAAATACGAATTATAAGAATCAGAATACTCACCTGATAATCGGACCCGTGCTTCGATTACCCAACGAATGTCATTATGAATACCTTTGATCATCAGAAGTCTCATCCGTTCCAAGCGAGTTTTGTAGACTTTCATCAGAGAATTTTGAGGGAGAGAAAGAAATTGCTTGTGAAGATTTGCGAGAGCTTCTTCCATCCTGAAATGCGTCTTAACCTGCAAAAACTAAACACACAAAAATTAAAACACACCACATCACAATATATACACAAATTGCTTGGGTTGCCTCCCAGCTAGCGCTAAGTTTAATGTCATCAGCTAGACATGATTTCCCAAACGTTAGGCTGGATCTGAAAGTGTGACACTTTCTTTTTGTCGCTAAAATGATTCTCCCGAGTAGTACTTGACACGCTGGCTGTTAACCTTGAATGTGTTGCTCGACTTGGGATTGTATATCTCAATAACTTCGTATGGTAACACCTGCATAATCACAAATGGACCTGACCATTTTGATTTCAGCTTTCCAGGAAAAAGTTTCAACCTTGAATCGTACAACAACACTTGCTGCCCTGGTTCCAATTATTTGCATACTATTTTTCGGTCATGCCATTTCTTGGTCTTCTCTTTGTACAGTTTGGCATTCTCATAAGCCTGTAGGCGAAATTCCTCCAACTCATTGAGTTGGTGAAGTCTTTTCTCTCCTGTATCTTGTGGATCAAGATTCAACTTCTTCAGTGCCCAATACGCATTGTGTTCAAGCTCAACTGGCAGATGGCATGCTTTCCCGAACACCATTTGATATGGGGACATACAAATATGAGTCTTGTAAGCTGTCCGGTAAGCCCATAATACTTCATCTAGTTTTTCAGACCAGTCATTCCTTGTTGATCCAACGGTTCTTTCCAAGATTCATTTGATCTCCCTGTTTGAAACTTCCACTTGCCCTTTTGACTGTGCATGATAGGCTGTTGCAACCTTATGAGTAACTCCATATTTGGATATAAGTGATTCGTAGTATCTGTTGCAGAAATATGAGCCACCATCGCTGATAATTGCCCGAGGTGTTCTGAAGCGAGTGAAAATATTCATTTTCAGGAACTTGATCACCACTTTTGAATCATTGGATGGCAGTGCAATTGCTTCAACCCATTTTGAGACGTAGTCTACAGCAACCAGTATGTACAGGTTTCCGAATGATGGAACAAAGGGTCCCATAAAATCAATACCCCATACATCAAATATCTCCACTTCCAGAATATTTTGCAACGGTCCTTCATTTCTCCTCGAAATATTCCCAACTCTCTGGCACCTGTCACATTGAAGAGCAAATAGATAAGCATCTTTAAAAAGAGTGGGCCAGAACAAACCTGATTATAGGACTTTTGCTGCAGTTTTATTCCCACTGAAGTGTACTCTATATGGTGATGAATGACAGTGTTCCAAAACACTATTGACCTCCTCATGTGGAACACATCGTCTCAGTAATTGATCAACACAACGTTTGAACAAGTACGGTTTATCCAGACATAATGTTTGACTTCTTTGAAGAATTTCTTCCTTTGCTGAGTTGTCCATTCCAACGGCCATTTTCCAGAAACTATGTTGTGGACATAGTCAGCATACCAAGGGACTTCCTGCTGTTTCATGGCAAATAGTTGTTCATCTGGAAAAGTTTCTTTGATTGTCAATTCTTTGCCAGCTATTTCTCCATTGTCGAGCCTTGATAAATGATCTACCACCTGGTTTTCTATTCCTTTCATGTCTCTGATCTCCACATCAAATTCTTGCAGAAGAAGTATCCAACAGATCAATCTGGGTTTGGCATCTTTCTTCGTGATCAGGTATTTGATTACTGAATGATCTGTGTAGACCATCACTTTGGGACCCAGCAGATAAGAGCGAAATTTGTCAAAAGCGAACACAACTGCAAGTAGCTCCTTTTCAGTGGTTGTGTAGTTGAGTTGAGCTTCATTCAGAGTTCTGCTGGAATAGTAAATGGCATGGAAGATCTTTGCTTTACGTTGTCCCAAAACTGCTCCTACAGTAAAATCACTAGCATCGCACATCACCTCAAATGGAAGGGTCCAGTCCGGTGCTACTATGATGGGGGTAGAGACCAGCTTCTGTTTTAGGATCTCAAAGGCTTCCTGGAATTCTTTGGTGAAGTTGAAAGGCACATCTTTCTCCAGAAGATTGCAAAGAGGTTTTGTAATTTTTGAGAAGTCTTTGATAAATCTCCTGTAAAAGCCAACATGTCTGAGAAAACTCTGAATCCCTTTGACAGATGTGGGTGGAGGTAGTTTTTCAATTGTCTCGATCTTTGCTTTGTCTACCTCGATTCCCTTTTGTGAGATCCGGTGTCCAAGAACAATGCATTCTTGCACCATAAAATGACATTTCTCCCAATTGAGTACCAAGTTTGTATCTTCGCACCTTTGTAACACATGTTCCAAATTTTGCAAGAAGTGGTAAAAAGAATCTCCAAACACAGAGAAGTCATCCATAAAAACCTCCATACTCTGTTTTAGCATGTCTGCGAAGATGGCCATCACGCAACGTTGGAATGTGGCAGGAGCATTACATAGTCCAAATGGCATTCTACAGAAAGCAAAAGTACCATACGGACATGTAAATGTAGTTTTCTCTTGATCTTCTAGGGCGATGGCAATCTGATTGTACCCCGAGTATCCATCCAAAAAGCAATAGAACTCATGTCCCGCCAGTCTGTCTAGCATCTGATCAATAAATGGTAGCGAAAAATGATATTTCCTTGTTGCTTTGTTCAGCTTCCGGTAGTCCATGCATACTCTCCATCCAGTCACCGTTCTTGTTGGAATCAGCTCGTTCTTTTCATTTGTAACTATAGTAATTCCTCATTTCTTTGGTACACACTGCATATGACTCACCCAGGTGCTATCTGAGATAGGGTAAATGATGCCAGCATCCAACCATTTGATGATTTCTTTCTTCACGACCTCCTTCATGATTGGATTTAATCTCCGTTGATGGTCCACTGTGGGTTTGCACTCGTCAATCATCAGAATCTTATGCATGAAAAATGATGGACTAATGCCTCGAATGTCTGCTATAGTCCAGCCAATGGCTTTCTTGTGTTCTCGTAACACTTTTAGCAACTTTTCTTCCTGCTCCAATGTTAGCGAAGAAGAAATAATAACAGGTAATTCAGAAGAGTTTCCAAGAAATGCATACCTGAGATGACTCGGTAATAGCTTCAGCTCCAGTTGTGGTGGTTCTTCAATTGAGGGCTTGATTCGATATTTCTTCGGAAGTTCCAGACTTTCCACTGGTGGTGTCGATTTGAATCAGAATGGCTTGTCAATATAGTTGATACATTCCTAAATTTCAGCATCTAGCTCGCTATCAGTCATGTTGGTGATGAAAGCTTCAAGTTTGTCCGTGGGAACTATATCAGTATCATGAATGATACTATCAACAACATCAATTCTGAAACATTCTTTCTCATTTTCTTCACTCGGGAATTTCATGGCTTTGAAAACATTGAAGGTAACTTATTGGTCCTGCACTTTTATAGTTAGTTCTCCTTTTTGCACATCAATCACAGTTTGACCTGTAGCCAAGAATGGTCTCCCAAGGATGATAGGAACATCTTAGTCTTCTTCCATGTCAAGGATGATGAAATCTGCTGGGAGAATGAGTTTTTCGACTTTGACCAGCATATCTTCAATGACACCTCTCGGAAATGCGAGCGTTCGATCAGCAAGTTGCAGAGAGACTGAGGTAGGCATTGCTTCTCCAATTTTTAGTTTCATGTAAATAGAAAAAGGCATTAAATTAACACTTGCACCTAAATCACATAAAGCCTTACCAATATAATGTTCTCCAATGGTGCAAGGAACTGTCAAACTGCTAGGATCTTTCAACTTCGGGGGATGTTTCCTCTGAATGATGGCGCTGCATTCTTCCGTCAATGCTATTGTCTCGTAATCTCCCAATCTCCATTTTCGTGAAAGAATGACTTTAATGAATTTCACATAGCTGGGCATTTCTTCCAAGGCTTCTGCAAATGGAATGTTGATATGCAGCTTTTTGAACACCTCCAAGAATCGAGCAAACTGTTTATCCAATTTGTTTTTCTGGAGTCGTTGAGGAAAATGTGGAGGTAACGTGATTCTTTCTTGATCTTTTTCCTTTGCTTCTTTTTCCTCCATCTGTGGAACTGCATCTTTTGGAACTTCTTCAATGGTTGCCTTGATTCCAATATCTTTGTTGATTTCAGTACTGCTTTTCAAAGTAATAGCTTGACATTGCTCCTTCACTCGGTTCCTTGGATTTGGTTCTGTGTTGCTGGGAAGATTTCCTGGTGGTCTGTAACTCTGAGCATTGGCCAGTTGTCCCATTTGATTTTCCAGTGCTTTAATAGAGGCTGAATGACTTTGATTCAATGCTACTTGATTTTGAACCATAACTGCTAAAGCATCGTATTTCGCTTTTTGCTTATTGAACTGGGCCATCACTTCTTTTATTCCTGGTTCTTTTTCATGCTCCTGGCTTTTATTTGGTTGTTGGAATCCAGGTGGTGGGTAGTTCTTTTGCCCTGAATTGTTGCTCCATGCGAAATTGGGGTGATTCCTCCACCCTGGGTTATAGGTGTTGGAATATAGATTATTCCTCTGTCTGTTGAAATTGTTGACATTGTTCACCGTCTCTTTAAGTTGGTTTGGTTCTGGTGCTCCTCTAAAAGGTGAACTTGTGGTTCCACCATTAACTTTCATGTTAAGAGTTTTCAGATTTTTGCAAATCACATCCTGCTTGGAATTTAGTGCTGTGTTGGCTCCAACTTCATAAATTCCTGCAATTCTTTGGATCATGCTCCTTTCTGTTGGCCATAAAGAATTATTGTTGGCCATTTCTTCAATTAAGTCCCAGGCCTGATCTTCTCATTTTGCCATCAAAGCTCCTCTAGCAGCAGCATCAATTATGGTTCTCATTATTCCAGAAAGTCCATTAAAGAAGGTTTGGACTTGTAGCCACTATGTGATCTCATGATGAGGACATTTCCGGATTAAATCTTTGAATCTTTCCCAAGCTTCGCAAATGGATTCTGAATCTTGTTGCATGAAGGATGTGATGTCATTCCTCAACTTTGTAGTTCTGGCTGGTGGAAAGTACTTTGCAAGGAATTGGTGGCTAGAGTGTTCCAAGTTGTGATGGAACCTGCTGGTAACGAATGTAGCCAAGCTTTAGCTCTGTCTTTCAGGGAATATGGAAAAACCCGCAGTCTCATTGCTTCTTCAGCTGCTCGGTTGAAATTTCCAGGAAGTTGCTGATATGGGCATTAGGATCTTCAGTTGAATTTCCCCCAAACTGTACTGACTACTGAATCATCTGGATGCATGTTTTGATGTCACCCGCATTTTCTGGTAAAGGAGGAAGTACAATACAAGAAATGAGTCCGTCAACCACCAGAATGGTTCTGTCTCGAATGGGAATTGGTGGTGCAACGTTCAAAGGTTCAGGTTCCATGTTAATGATTACTTCTTGGCCTTCTCGTCTTTCCCTTCTCAATTGTCTGATGGTTCTTTCAATATCTGGGTCAAGCGGTCGAAGTTCAAAGCTTCTAGTTTGTCTCATGCAGTGTCTGAGAACCTGAAACACAATAAAACAAAATAAATAAGTAAAAAGAAAATTAGATACAAATAAATGTATCTAACCTCAAAATTAATAGTGAAAGATAAATAAGTCCCCGACAAAGGGACCAAAAACTTGACCGGTGTGTAATCACACGCGTATAACGCAAGCGCATGTATCGTTCAAGTAGTATAAAAGTATCGATCCCACGAGGACTTAAAACCTTTTATTATTAATTTATGAAGTTAAATGTTTACAAGTATCTAATGGATTGGTTGTTTGATTGGGTGGTGACTATAAACTTAAAATAAGTAAATAAAATTGCTTGAAAGTAGATTGAAGAAAATTCAAATTTATAAAACTATCCAGGGTTGTGAATCCTTCCAAAATCTTTTTTTAAAAGATGAAGTGGTTATTTTACGTTTGTGTAATATATTGGTCTATTAACCTGGAACACGAAATTATGTAAAAGCTTCTTCCGATGGTCAAATACAAATACCCAGTATAACCCAATTAATCATATTCCTATGTTAACCAAGTTATCTGAATTCATTAAGATTAAGTTCCAATTATGGCTACCCCCGCCCGACTTGTATATTCCTATACTGTAAGGAAATCTATTAAAGGGTTATCTATCCTCAAGGAAGATCATGGGCTATTGAGTCTAAGGTCTTTAACCTAAAATCTCTTTTCCAAGTTCATTTTAAGTTTACCGAATCAATCTTATTAATGGCCAAGTAACAAGATGCATTAAGACTAAGGCTCAATAAATAAACCTTTATATTACCCAAACCATAATTTAACCCCTTATAAAACGATGATATTGGACTTCATCACAACCCCAGATAACTGGTTTAGTTACGACACATATTTACGGGTAGTAGAAACTTAAATAAAAGAAAAGACAAAATAAAATGCTGAAAAGTAAATTGCTGAAAAGTAAATAACAGAAAGTAAATGGTGAAATTAAATACTGAAAATTAAATGCTGAAAAGTAAATGCTGAAAGTGAATTGCTGAAAAGTAAATGCTGAAAGTGAATTGCTGAAAAGTAAATTGCTGAAAAGTAAATAAAGTAAAAGTACAATAAAAGAAAATGATGAGGTAAAAGAATCCACTTTTATTACTTCTATTTTAGATATCTCCCTTAATATAATATATTAACTTTGCATGATAATTACCAACCAGCCATATAGGCAGTATCCAGATTAAGTTAAATTAATAATTAATTACCAACCGACCAATCAGGCGGTATCCAGTTTAGTCAGGTTAAAACCAATTTAAATAATTACCAACCTACCAATATGGCGGTATCCTCGTTAAGTCCGGTTTTAACTAGTTTATATATTATAATTAAGGGAGATTAATCTAAATATTAGTAATAAAAGTTTTACATTTTACCCCTGCAAGGGGGAGTTACCTCCTCATTACTAAATAGTAAAAACTGAAAATTAAAGAAAGAAAAGTATTGTGCGTAGAAGTAAATTGTAGAAAGTAAAAACTGAAAAGTAAAGAAAAGAAAGTGCGAAAGCTAAAATTAATTACTGAAAGCGGTAAATAAACAAGCAAGATACATTCTTCTTAGTTATTCTTAAGGAATTTCAAAGAAGAAAGTATGAATTTACAAATGAAATGACTTGGTATTTATAGGAAAAATTTTGCCTCCATCAAATCATCCACCAAATCCATTATTAATTGCTCCACTAATTGCTCCAATAATTGCTCCACTAATTGCTATCATGTTTGGTGGGAGTTTGACTATTTTTATTATTTATTTATTCATTTTCTTTGAAAATGACTTTAATAATTACACATAACACACTTACGGATATTTCATCAATTTCGGTAATGAAATCTTCAGAATTCGAAATTATCTTGTTCTTCAAAGTTGTAGATCATTGAGTCTTCCTTAATTTGGAACTTGAATCAGCTCAATCCGATATCAGAGTAAACATTTATGCTCAAAATATGACAGATGTGTAAAATTGGAATTTCCAAAACTGCACTTTGTCAAAACGCCCTTTCAAGTTTCCAATCTCCAAAATTAATATGTCAAGTCCAATATTTGCCCTTATTTGACCCAAATTTCATCCTAAATGATTTCATTGAGTCCTAATATTATTTTATCTGCAAAATAAACAAAAATATATCAAAACGTTCATAAAACCCGAGAAACTAAACAAAATATTAAGTAAAATGGGCGGTAAATATTGATATATTTTCCGCTCATCAATACACTTAATGTATTTGTCATTAGCTAATGCATTTTATGCTTTGGTATGGCCTCCACATTATGTGTTTTCCATTAAAAGAAAACATTAGATGCTTAATGACAAAGTCCTTGTCTTTAGCTTAACATTTCTTATGCTTTGGTATGACATTCACATTTTTGTGTTGGCCATTGCAAGAAAGCATTAGATGCTTAATGACAAGGTTAGTTGGCTTGTGTAGAGAATATAATCTCTACCATTTCTCTCACTTCATAAGGTTAACATTTTGCAAACATTCACACAATTGTTGTGAGAAAGATTTGAGAGAAAATAGAGAGAGTTTAAACATTCACAAGTGTTGTGAGAGTGTTTTAAATTCAAAAAGCCAAACACAAATTGTGATATATTGATTCTCTAAATCGTTTAGAGTTTAATCTTTGTGAGTGAAGACCACACTTCGGTTTGTTGGTTTAGAGTCATAGTTCGGAAGATTGAGTGGTTGATCCAAGCGTTGGACACTAAAGGATTGATTTCGGCTACTACAACAAAGGGATAAGGCAAAGAAAATTTTAAGGATCCATATCGGACCCGGTGCCACCACAAGCAACTTTTACAGCCCTAAGGAAAGTCGTTTCCTACAATTGGTATCAGAGATTAAGGTTGAAAATTTTTCTTAACCCTTCTCATTTTAGGTTTATTAATTTATATGAGATATAGATTATTAAAATGCATGTTGAGATGAGTAGGCACAATTAGATTAATGAGATGAATGGTTTTAATGTTCATGTGATGAATATCTAATTTTGATTCATGTGATGAATGTATTACGTTGATCGTTATTTTTTCCGGCTCTTATTTTTAGCATTGGAAATGTAAGACCTTAAGGTCATATTCTTTCAAGTGTTGTAAGTTAAGACCATAAGGTCATATTCTTTCAAGTGTTGTAAGTTCATTTCCTTTGTAATAAGTTTATTATGTAACCCTATTTGTAACTTGGAGGAGCCGATGCCGCGAAGGACTTTTGACGAAGAAATTCCGCAAAGAACTCAACAACACTCCATGGAACAAGTTTTGAAGACCAAAGGATGCCTTGGATTTATTGTACTAATTAGATTAGTATAGAAAAATAAGAGCCCGGTCAACGCAATTTGTAATGTGATGTTTTTTGAAAATTTCAGTCCCTGGAAACTGGGTTGCATCGCGATGCAACCCCTCTACGCTTCACGACGTGCCCAGCAGACCATTATATAGTCTACTGCCTCACGCGCGTCATGACGCAGGTCCCATCGCGTCGCGACGTGATACAGAACTGGCACAATTCCAGTTTGTGGGTGTCGTGACGCCCATCAGTGCACGTCGCGACGCCCAGACTTGGGAAATATGTATGTTTAAAGTGTTTAATAACATATCATATAGCCTAGGGTGACTACTCTTGTATTTTCACATGCCATAACATGTAGATATGCATGATATTCTAGTCATAAAATATGATTTTATGTAATTTAAATGTTAAATAAGAATATGAGATGCATGCAAACGGATTAATAAGATTAATTGGTTTAAAGGTTTAAAAATTACGAATTCAAGTTTTAGAAACAAATGGACCTTATGAGTACATTATTTTCCTTGGTATATCGGATGGAAACCCGGACGTAAATTTCACAGCCGGTTCCGAATGGACGGTAATATGGTCTACACCCGGGATACAATACCACGTACTTTTGGAATAAATAATGTGCTTTTATGGATTAAATGGTTTAATGACATTTGGTCCGTTTATTGAATTCTAAATTTTAAAACCTATAAGTGGACTAGTAATTTAAGAGTTAAATTGATTAGATCACTATATCAACTTGATTAAATTAGTTTAATTAAGTTAATTGGTTAGTAGAGACTAATCGGGATTAATGAATAAAATTTTAAGAGTTAAAATTGGTTAGATCACTAAAATATCAACTAGTATTAAAAAGGTTATGACTTTAGCCGAGCATAATCTAAGATTCATAAAATACTAGTGAGATAGAAACCTTACACTTCAAAATAGTGAGTGGGAGATGGGTATACCACAATATATCCCACGATCTCCATTGTTATCCAGAAACGTGAGATTCAATAGGCGCCTCGAGACGACTTTGATTTCGTCCCCTACAGATGATATCCTTTTTAGGTAAATATCAGGTTTGGATTCCGAAAGAATAGAGACTCTAGATATATCTGGTGATTTGACCTACCCTACGACGGCGCTTCACTAGTTAAGTCCAAGGATTCCGAAATGATGGGTCACACTCACAAAAGAATGATTAAGTTGTTAATCAAAGCTTCCTTGATCAAAATAATGATAGTTGATTAATATAGGAATAAGATTTATTTCATATATATTAATCAATTGAGAATGTCTCAGTCTATCATGCGAATACTTGACCTACCCTACGACGGTATTTATTTGTGGGATGATAGATAACCGTGGCATAGTAATTCTTTTAGGTTTCTAATTCATTATACATTGATCATGCATCATGTTTAATTTCATGCCTAAATGTTTGAAAATTTTAATATGCGACGAATGAATGTTGAATGCGCGTTTATTATTTTTTGAGTCATGGCATCTGCAATAATCTCAATTCTCAAACAACAAGAAAAATTAACCGGGGATAATTATGTTAAATGGAAAAGTTATATATCTTGGTATGCAAAGACCTTAAATTTATCCTAATGGAGGAATGTCCACCTGAGCCAGCACCAAATGCTGGCAGAGCTGCACGTAATGCCTATAATAATTGGATTAAAGCTGATGAGAAAGCCCATAGCTATTTGATAGAATCCATGTCTGAGGTTCTTGCTGTAAGTGTTCCTAGAACATGCCAAGATCTCTAAGAGTGATTTGTGTGTGAAAAATCAAAGAGAGTTGCGGAAAAAACTTACTTTGATCGGATGGGTTTCAAGAATTTTTAAGCATTTCCATGGAAGCTCCAAGCTTTGAATGAAGTTCTAAACCCTTGGGTGAGTTTCCCTATCACCTTGATTCACTCCTTTAAGTTCTAGCTTGAACAAAAAATGAAAGAAAAATTTTGCCCTCCAAGGAAGCAAGGTTTCGGCCATGGCAAGAGAGGAAGAGAGAAAATTTTCAGATGCTGTGAATAGTAACTTCGTTTTTCTTCCAAAGTTGACCAAATAATATATACTTAGTTTGTGTGTTGGTTTGGTTTGAGTGTAGAGAAAGCAATCCAAGCTTTCACTCAACCAATTCACCAAATTCCATCAAGTGTCAAACACTTTGATGTAAGTTGGTGGGCCCCACTTTAAATTCCAAATTTAAGTCGGACAATCCAACACGCAACTTCGCTTGGGCCCAGGTTCGCTTAATTTCGAATTAAGCGAATTACCGTTGCGACTTAATTAAATCCAATTTAATTAAATAATAATGCCTCGCAATATTATTACGTAAGTCGCTTACGAATTAATTATAAATTAATTCGTTCGCTTGAATTAAAATCCAATTTTAATTTCGCTTTGAAATCCTATTTCATTTAATATATCTAATATATTATTTTAGCCCAATTAAATAAATTAAATAGAAAAATATAATTTAACTATTAAATTTATTTTACCGATTAATTCCAAATTAATCGCGTTCTCTCTTCTCGACGAATTTAATCCCAGATAAATTCTCGACACAATTAATCCCATATTAATTCTATTCTCTTTGATAATTAATTCCTAGATTAATTATTGCCGTAATTAATCCCAGATTAATTTTCTCTCTCATAATTAATCCCAGAATAATTCTTTGTTCGAGTCAAATCTCAACGGTGAATCTTTGGAAAGCGACCCAAGAGATCCCTGGATATGTTGGCAGTAAATACGGTCATCGACTATCCGAATACGTGCATACCTGGTACCATGTTCTTACCAATTTACAAGACATGGTTAGCTTCTAGCAAAGCACCGTGCCTACCCAATTCTCCAGAAATATTCTGTAAACGAATATGTAATCTTTGTCAGGCGTAGTATACGTAGTATTGCGTATTACGATCCAGTATCAGATGTCACATGCTAGGCCTGGGGCTGGAATTGTGTCTGCCTCGTACGAAGCATATATCGGATCTTTGGTAACTAGTCTCTATAATCGGATAAACGTGACATAATCATATTATCCTAATGACTGTAGTACATAAGAATACTAGTTCTGTATCCTACGTGATCATCATCTTCATATGACTGAAGTGATACTTCCATCTTGACATTACACCCAATACACTATGATTCTCAATATAACCAGAAGAGGCGTACACAGAACCGATTAAAGCCCCGGACGACCAAAACCAAAGTATATTGATTGTCGCAAGTATTAGCGATGCAAGTCTCAGGTTAAGACCAAATACACCTACCCTGATTCGGACGTCCATAGACACATAGTCATACTACCAATGGAATTCCGAGGGGTCTATCCAGAGCGAAGCTGTATCTGTACCATCGGTAAACAGAACCTCCTATTACACTTGCATGAGTATCCAATACCCAAATATATGAGAACTATGCCGTTATGCTCGCATAACACGCACAAGTGCAATACTAGTCTATTCCGCATTATCGATGTCCAATCTCGATAATACTACGACTAGGGATATTTAATGATTAAACCTTAGTGGATTGATATTGTCTCATATCAACTCAATCCGGAACTAATCATAAGGACTTTAATCATTTATGTATCTTGGTAATCCAATTACAAATGATAAAAGACCAATTTCCTTTGCCACATAGTTAGTTTGTACAACAACATCATGTTCTGTATAAATAGTGATGCTATGGGTCATAATTGTACAACAATCTCCCACTTGGCCTATAGCCAATCACTCAAGTGTCCGACACCTGAACTATGTACGGGTCGCTTAAACTTCTGCTGAGAAACAGCTTTCGTCAGCGGATTTGCAAGGTTATCATCTGATGTGATTTATTCGATCATCACATCGCCACGATGTATGATCCGAATGAATTAGATGAATTAGTTGAAGTATATACTTGGATAATTGATGAGACCATTAATTCTTTAGCCTGTGCTGTAGCCTAGCTCAGCCGCTAACAGAACTACTCCTAATCTAATTAGGAATTTTACAGATCTAAAATTGCTTCTTTTGCTGCCTCAGTTGCATCAATATTCCGCTTTTGTTGCTTATTAGGTAACAGTATCTTGCTTGGAAGATTTCCAGCTCACTGTTCCATTATTCAAACTATATAGTGCCCTTATTGCGACTTACAATCGTTATTATCGGTTTGGAAACTTGCAACGATGAACCCAGTCACTTCAAGTTCTCCTCCTCCATAAATTAAGAACGCATCCTTAGTTCGTCTAAGATACTTAAGGATGTTCTTAACATCAATCCAGTGACTATCTCTAAGATTGGCCTGAATTGTGACTCCACATGCTCAAAGCATATGAGACACCAGGTCGCGTACATATATTTCAATGTACGAGTCCCCGGAGAGTGCCAACAACTTTTAGATATATCCTAGTAGATCCTTATTCCTAGAATAAATGTTGTATCTCCCAAGTATTCTATGGAGAATTTTCATGAAAACCAAGCTTTCACCGATTGTATTATGGGAATGTCATTTCCAAGAAATGACATGTCATCATTATATAGGACAATCATTGTCAGTGCGCTCCCACTAACCTCCTTATATACACAAGAATCATTTTCGTTTTGAATTAAATCATATACCATTATGATTACATCAAAACGATGGTTCCAAGAATACAATGCTTGCTTCAATCCATAAATGGATCGAATTAACTTGCAAACCTTGTTTGCATGTTTTGGTAAGACAAAACCGTCAGGATGTTGTAAACATCCTCCAAAAGGTTTCCGTTTAAGGAAAGCGATTTTGACGTTCAGCTGCCATATTTCAAAAATGAAACATGCAGCATAAGCAAGCATTATTCAAATGGATTTAATCATGGCAACGAGTAAAAGGTTTCGTTGTAATCGACACCATGTTGATGATGATACCCTTTTGTACAAGCCTAGCTATGTATATTTGTATGTTGCCATCCATGTATGTATTCCTTGAAGACTTATATAGTACCATTAGGCACAATGCCTTCCGGTGCAACAACCAGTGTCCAAACTTGGTTGGTATACATGGAATCCATTTCGGACATCATGGCACTTTGCCATAATAGGGAGTCGATACCTTGTATCACTTCCTCATACGTAGCCGGTTCATCTTCCTCAATAAGATTGACATCTTCATGAGGTGAGATTAGAAACTCATACCTCCCAGATTATTTTCTGACTCTCTCCGACTTACGCGGTTCTTGTGTATTCGAAGATTATGGTATAATTTCATCCATGATGAACTGTTTGTGTTCCATTAAGGAATCGGTGCCGAGAATAGTTTTACTTCGATTTTCATCGAGTTTTACTTTCCTCCCACTTACCACTGCATATAGGAATTACTGAATTAGAAATTCACATTAATCCTATTAAGATTGCACTTAATTGTATTTGGTCATATTCTAATGTTAGGAGAGAATGGACCAAGTTTTGTAAATTAAATGATGTTAATCCAATAAAATTTTCACGAGATGTTCCAATTATTGGAATTCAACTTATTTTCTTTCAACTTAAGCTTTTGCTTATAAAGATGTATTATATAGTTTTTTTTCCCAACATGGTCAACAAATAACATTTTTTCATAGTCAATGGGTATGTTTGTGAAAGAATTTTAGATATTTTAAAAGTTTTAATGATGCAACAAATATTTATAGTGGTGTTTATTCTCCAACAATAAATTTATTTCATATTGAATGTTTGAATATTATTGGAACTCTACATGTGCATGCTGAAAAATTCAACTGTTAATAATATTATTTTATTTGAAGCTATTTTTGTAATGAAGAGAAAATAATTGACTTATTTTAAAGACATTCCATTACTTCATCTTATTGCTACAGTTTTTGATCCAAAATTTAAATTAGAAGGTTTGAATGATGACTTACAAATTTACTATGAATTTTTAGGAATAGAGGATGAAATTAATGTTAGAAAAATAATAGATGGAGTAAAAAAAATTCAATAGAATTATTTAATGATTATGTCACTAGATACAACTTGCATTCAGTAGCTCAATCTAGTAGTTAACCCATACCAGATTCAAGACTTAGCATAGGTAATTGTTGGTTACTACAACGAAATAGAAAACAGAAGGAAACCACGACTAATAATCCGAAATTAGATAATTATTTATTAATAAATTTCGAATTTCCTACTGAAACCGTTGTAAGTAAAAATTTTCCTGGTGGAATCGACATCAAAATGTCTATCATGTTTTATCGATTATTGCTAAAGAGGTATTAGAAACACTTGTTTCCACTGTTGCGGTTGAACAAGCCTTCAGCTTATGAGGCAATATTTTGGAAGCGAGACGATTTTCATTACATACAAGCATCTTGGAAGCAACCACATGTGTCGATGATTGGACCAGAGCTGATCTAAGGCAACAAAAAGATACCCTCGATGATTTTGAAGACTTGTTCGATAATGCGTCTGCAACTGTAAGCGGAATGAGAGTTGAAGGATCAACAACAGAAAAAGATAATGTTGATGAGTAAATAAATATAATGGAGTTAGCTATCTAAAATATATAACGGAACTACATGAGTTTTGATTCCTCTCACCCCAAGAAGATACATAGACAACTTATGTTTTTATAAATTTAAGTTCAAGCTCTTTTTTTTTTAATTTTAATTATGTTTTTATTAATGTAATAATTTTTTCATTATTTGTATTTTGTACTATTAATAATATCTCATTTCTATTTTTTAAAATGAATTTTTAATTTTTTAAATTAATTAAAAAGAACCGGAACCGACCAGTCTGGTTTGGTTCTGGTACCCTGTTCCATAATCTTGTGGAATCGAAATCAAACCTGATCGATTCCAGTACCACAAGTATGGAATCGGGAACCGTTCAATTCGGTTCTGGTTCAGAATCGAACCAAATCGGTGGCCAGATCTATGTATTGTTACTATAAGCATGAAACATAAAGTATAAACATGAATAAAACATCCGTAAGCATGGTTAGTAAACTGAAACCATGACTGACACATGTACATAAACTGAAAACTACCAACATGACCTGAGAATCTTAAACATGACTTGAAACTATCCCATTAATATGAAAACTATGAGCATGGTTGTAACTGTGATACATAGAAAAAAAACACGATCGTAAATTGTATTG
This sequence comes from Zanthoxylum bungeanum, assembly GCA_019454045.1. Lineage (NCBI taxonomy): Eukaryota > Viridiplantae > Streptophyta > Magnoliopsida > Sapindales > Rutaceae > Zanthoxylum > Zanthoxylum bungeanum. Next base: position 16,288 of record SKCR01030118.1, read on the forward strand.
CGTGAACTTGTAAATATGACTGAAAATCATAATATGAACTAAGAATGAATCATAAAATGAGAATGTAAATATGAACTGATACTGTAAGCATCATCGAAAAACGTAAACTTGAAGCAATTGTGAACACGACTTATTCTGTAAACATGAATTAAACTGAAAATCTTAATCGAAATCTATATACATGAATTATAACTACAAACATGATAATATGACTGTAGACCGTAATCATGTCTTGAAAACTGTAACATGAATGGAGAATCGTGACATGAACTAAAAATGTGTATTATAAACTATAAACTGTTGCTGATAAACTTGAACTAAAAACTGTAACTGTAAATATGAAAAACATAGAAGCTCTGAAAAATACATATGCAACAAGCGGGATTGGGACGTATCCCCCATATTTCTTTACATATCAAGATTTGGTCATCGTACCTGTGCATACTTGCATATGTTGAGTGTCATGAAAAAATCACTAGTATCGTAACCTGGGGGCGTGAAACCTACTTAGCGGGACCTAACAAGGATAAGTAGGGGAACATGAACATGAACATGCATATGAACATGAATAAGCCTAAGAGGGTTTCCAAAGAACCACTATGCAAGCTGAAGCTGAGCATACTCAAGTAGCTATAACTGTAACGAGAACCTAACACCGCGTAGATAGGGAAGTATTAGCATAAACATGAACGTGAGCATACTCGAGTAGCTATACATGAGAGGATGATATTTTATTTGTGTTTTGAAAATAGTTTAGTTACTTTTACTTATAAACATGTAAATTTTATACTGTGAAACATGAAACTTAAATTGTAGATCTCGGAAATCATGAACTGTAAATCATAAAACGTGGGCTATAAACATGAAACAAAATGGTAGATCGTGAAGCATGAAAAAGTAATCACGAACTGACACGTAAATTGTAAAGTATAAATAATATCATGGACTGTATACGAGAATTGTAAACATGTAAAGCTTGAATTGAAAACATACACGTGAAAACGTAAGCTGTAAACATGACACATGAAAAAAACTAAAAATATGCAAACATGAGAAGTGGGAAACATAAATTGTAAACATGTAATCATGACAGACAACTGTATAACGTGAACTAAAAAACATGACTGAAAATTATAAACATGATTGTTAGAGTTTGTGCTTGGAGTGTCAATCCAAATAATATATTGTACATTATATTTTATTATTTATTAATAAAATAACTACATTTTTATTTCAACCTTATTAATGATAATGTCATTATGCATATTAGATTGATATATAAATATGCTGAGAATGACATCGACCTTATAATATGTTGGGATTTATGTCATAAAGCTTTATGTATTGTAAAACGGAGTTGATTATTGTAATAATAATAAATGCATTATTCATTTTATCAAAGTCGTTTGATTTATATCGCATATTGTCCAATTGATTATTGTACCTTCATACTTAGTGTATGTTTGATGCACAAGAGGGGTTATGTCTGAAGTTAGTAATCTAAATAGTCCTTAGAGAACAAACAAAGAGGGTACTTTGTTTGTGGTTTATCTATAACAGCGGTCCATTCTATACTTGTATGACGACATTGATCCGGGATCGTTCATATAATGACATGGGAATGGAGACACCTTGTATGATGAGATCATATAGGACTTGACTCAGATAAATACAAATTTCTTTTAATATCCGTTAACCGAAGAAATTCATTTTATCTAATAGATGGTCATATATGGATTCAATCTTAATCCTGAGTGTATTACGAACTCCTACATGACATGCTATATCCTTTGATTTACTATGGTGAGGTTGGTGTTCCATTCCCGGCCAATAACTACGTATTTTGGGGATATGTTTTGGTGTGTAGCTGAGAACGTTTTACATAGATATGAAATTCACTCAATCTTACGAGAAGCAGAATAATATATTTTTTAAGAGTTGATTCAGGACTTGAACAATTTGAGCGCTCAACTTTTCTATTGCGAATAGAAAGTTTTATATTCATAATTGTTATGAATTAATTGTTTATTATAGAATCAATGGTACTTAAGAGACAAAATATTTAGAGGGGTTTAAAGGACTTTTGACCCGACTTTATTTATGAGATATTCGTGAAGGGCTATATCCATATGTAATGACTATATCGATGGACACCGAAGTTGTTCAGTTTTATTTTATCCATCTACGATAACAGGAGTTCAACTTCGAGTTTTTAGTAGAATAACGCGGAGTTAATAATTCGTAATATTTGATTAAAGAGTTTAATTAATATTTCGGAATTATTGGAGCTCGGAACCGTAGGTCCATTTGGTCCCAATGTTAGCTCGATTAACTGTAGCAAACCTAATATAATTAGATTGTCTAATTATATGCTCACTTTATATTTATATATTATTAATGAGATTAATAATACTTATTGTCACAAATGAAAACTATGTTAAATTTATTTAACTTAATGTTTTCTAGAATTCTTTGATTATGAGATAATCAAGTCTTGATTATGAGATAATCAAGTTAGTAATAATTATGAGATAATTACTACAACATAATTGAAGGTAAATAAATCATTATTAAGATATTGATTTTTATTTACCATTGGAGACAAAGCCATATGGCTTACCATGTCATCCAAGAAACTATGTCTATTAGGTGGCATGCATACATGACCGGTGCGTAATCACACGGGTATAACGCAAGCGCACGTATCGTTCAAGTAGTATAAAAGTATCGATCCCACGAGGACTTAAAACCTTTTGTTATTAATTTATGAAGTTAAATATTTACAAGTATCTAATGGATTGGTTGTTTGATTGGGTGGTGACTTTAAAACTTAAAATAAGTAAATAAAATTTCTTGAAAGTAGATTGAAGAAAATTCAAATTTATAAAACTATCCAGGGTTGTGAATCATTCCAATATCTTTTTTTTAAAAGATGAAGTGGTTATTTTACGTTTGTGTAATTTATTGGTCTATTAACCTGGAACACGAAATTATGTAAAAGCCTATTCCGATGGTCAAATACAAATACCCAGTATAACCCAATTAATCATATTCCTATGTTAACCAAGTTATCTGAATTCATTAAGATTAAGTTCCAATTATGGCTACCCCCGCCGACATGTATATTCCTATCCTGTAAGCAAATCTATTAAAGGGTTATCTATCCTGAAGGAAGATCGTGGGCTATTGAGTCTAAGGTCTTTAACCTAAAATCTCTTTTCCAAGTTCATTTTAAGTTTACCGAATCAATCTTATTAATGGCCAGTTAACAAGATGCATTAAGACTAAGGTTCAATATATAAACCTTTATATTACCGAAACCATAATTTAACCCCTTAAAAACCGATGATATTGGACTTCATCACAACCCCAGATAACTGGTTTAGTTACGACACATATTTACGAGTAGTAGAAACCTAAATAAAAGAAAAGACATAAAATAAAATGCTGAAAAGTAAATTGCTGAAAAGTAAATGACGGAAAGTAAATGCTGAAATTAAATACTGAAAATTAAATGCTGAAAAGTAAATGCTGAAAGTGAATTGCTGAAAAGTAAATAAAGTAAAAGTACAATAAAAGAAAATGCTTAGGTAAAAGGATCCACTTTTATTACTTCTATTTTAGATATCTCCCTTAATATAATATATTAACTTTGCATGATAATTACCAATCAGCCATATAGGCGGTATCCAGATTAAGTCAAATTAATAATTAATTGCCAACCGACCAATCAAGCGGTATCCAGTTTAGTCAGGTTAAAACCAATTTAAATAATTACCAACCGACCAATATGACGGTATCATCGTTAAGTCAGGTTTTAACTAGTTTATATATTATAATTAAGGGAGATTAATCTAAATATTAGTAATAAAAGTTTTACATTTTACCCCAGCAAGGGGGAGTTACCTCCTCTTTACTGAATAGTAAAAATTGAAAATTAAAGAAAGAAAAGTACTGTGCGTAAAAGTAAATTGCAGAAAGTAAAAACTGAAAAGTAAAGAAAAGAAAGTGCGAAAGCTAAAATTAATTACTGAAAGCGGTAAATAAACAAGAAAAATACAATCTTCTTAGTTATTCTTAAGGAATTTCAAAGAAGAAAGTATGAATTTACAAATGAAATGGCTTGGTATTTATAGGCAAAATTTTGTGTCCATCAAATCATCCACCAAATCCATTATTAATTGCTCCACTAATTGCTCCACCAAATCCATTATTAATTGCTCCAATAATTGCTCCACTAATTGCTATCATGTTTGGTGGGAGTTTGACTATTTTTATTATTTATTTATTTGCTTTGAAAATGACTTTAATAATTACACATAACACACTTATGGATGTTTCATCAATTTCGGTCATGAAATCTTCAGAATTCGAAATTATTTTGTTCTTCAAAGTTGTAGATCATTGAGTCTTCCTTAATTTGGAACTTGAATCAGCTCAATCCGATATTGGAGTAAACAATTATGCCCAAAATACGACAGATGTGCAAAACTGGAATTTCCAAAACTGGAATTTGTCAAAAAGCCCTTTCAAGTTTCCAATCTCCAAAATTAATAGGTCAAGTCCAATATTTGCCCTTATTTGACCCACATTTCATCCTAAATGATTTCATTGAGTCATAATATTGTTTTATCTGCAAAATAAACTAAAACATATCAAAACTTTCATAAAACCCGAGAAACTAAACAAAATATTAAGTAAAAGGGACGATAATTATTGATATATTTTCCGCTCATCACACCCCCAAACCTAACATTTTGCTAGTCCTCGAGCAAAATAATAAAATAAAATACAAGAAATAATTAAAATTAAACTAAGCCACTTTCGTAGGGATCACGGTTGCATTTAGCGTATGCAACAAGCCTTTAAACCCATAGGTGTCCCTAGTGGACGAGTTGTAGTCTCGTGAGGGTTTACAGCGATGATATCCACAAACGTCTTATAAAAGTAAAAAGATAGTAAAACTAATGCACACAAAAGCACAAAGACAAGAGAAAAGAGAATAAAAAAGTTAGTGACTAAACGGGTGAAACTTCTTATCTAAGTCAATAATTGTTTTGTTTCTTTCTAAATTACCGAATAAGTAAATTCTCCGATTATTTTTAACATTCTCCATATACACAGCCAACAAAATATTAATCAACTCATTTTGCCCACAATAGTCACATGTGCAGTTGAAAAGAGTGTAATATTTTTGTCCTAAAGTTATATCAGAATTCACACTTTTTTTTAATCAATGGAATACTTTTTTTTTGTTGATTTTGTTGATTTTTTTTCTTGATTTTTTTTATATACAATATCTTCCATCTATGTAGCGAGCTTTGGGTCAGTGACTCCCAAACCATTTGGCTTTAGGGCACTAGGTGTTAAGACACCCTTATGGACTTAATTACTCAGACTTCAGATAAATAAATAAATAAATATATATATATATTGCAACATCTTTGATCCATGTAGTGAGCTTTGGGCCAGTGACTCTCAAACCAGTTGGTTTTAGGGCACTAGGTGTTAAAACACCCTTACAGACTTAATAACTCGAATCTCAGACGTTTTTTTTACTACATCGCTTTTTATAGATGCTTCCTCCAATTAAACTAGAGCACTGGATATTTCAAACTTTTCAATTACAGCTCATGTTTGTATGTTGCCATTTATGCTGATAATATCTGTCAACTGAGCATATGAAGATTGATTTTAGTCAGTTTTATGGAGAATTCACAAATTAAATAATTTAAAAGGAAATAAACAAAAATTAACTTGTTCCGAAATAGGTTGAGATACGTCTCAGGAGTGGAAACTCCTTACACAGCTATCTCACACCAATTTCACCTGATTAATTAAATAAAAACACAAAAATATAAAATATTTTTTTTTGGTTTTTGTAAAATTTTTCAATTTTTTTTGGCTTTTTCGAAAACTTTTGACTAAAAATAAAATAATAAAAACAAGATACAATTTAACTATTCTCCTCCCCTAAACCTAAATGAGACATTGTCCCCAATGTCTTAAACAGTAGAAGAAGAGTTTAGAAAACCGTATCTGGTTAGTTGAAATTCTACATCTAAATGAAAAGTTAAAGGTTAAGATCCAGATTTATCCGACGCCTCTTACCACGATCATTATCGAACCAGTTTATCTTGGAAAGAATGGGGTCAATTTGAGGTTCAAAGGCTAAGATTTGGTCAATTAAATCTGGGGCAGTTCTGACAGTAAAGAGGAGTTTCTTTTACAGGCTTTGACACGAACCCATTTCTCCGGGCATCATCAAGAAACACATAAAGAAAATCATAAAATCCATCAACATTGTACAGTCCAAGCGGTTTTTGGTGTATGTTCAAGTTTGCCCAAGATAGTACTGTAAAAATTTCCTCCATTGTGCCCAAGCCTCATGGCAAAGCAATAAAAGCATCATCACAGTTAATCATCTCTACCAGTCGTTCAGACATACCTGGCATGATTAGTTCCTCGCCGTTTGATGATCCAATAAGATTCGCCTCCGCCAAGGGTTTTGGGATGATTCCCAAGACTTGACTGCCTCCATCCTGTACAGCCTTTGAAACGATCCCCATTAGTCCAAGAGTGCCACCGCCATATACTAAGTGCATATTCCTTGCAGCAATGACTCGACCCAATTCCTGTGCCGCTGTTACGTATTCTGGTTTAACACCAACACTGGTACCACAAAACACACAGATGTTTTCAACCCGTCTTCTTGAAGTAGCTTCCATTTTTATCTGGATGCCTTCAAAGGTGCAATGATGAGTTGAATTTATAGAACCTGAAAAGGGTGAGTAATAATAACACAAGTATCTTCCAAAGGATGATTAGTAGCAAAATAGTAAATCGTGAAAGGTAAAAAAATAGCCTGGATCCTATCGGAGAAAATAACAAAACAAATCAAAATTATTAGAAAAAGACAAAGAGATATAATATTTAAAATAATTTACAGCTTGATTGACGTCTATGCGTCAGGGACAAGCTTCCCATCCAATTTTCTTATAAATTGGCAAACAAGGTCTTTTTGAGTCAGATTCCCGAGACTTAACTGTTGTCTTTCTTTTTGGAATTGTGTATGTATTTTGCGAATGGCTATATGAACATATCCACTGGGATGCATCTCAAGAGTCGAAGATATATCATCTAAAGACTCCTTACTCAAGCCATCCCTAATGAATTTAATTTTATCTTCACGATTATCAGATACCATTCCTAAAGAAAGACAACGAGTATTACAATTCCAGTGTGCACATTTGTAACAAAAACCCATTTGCTTAGCTCTACGTTTCTTTGCATAGGTGCTTTTTCCAAAACCAGGCAAATACGAATTATAAGAATCAGAATACTCACCTGATAATCGGACCCGTGCTTCGATTACCCAACGAATGTCATTATGAATACCTTTGATCATCAGAAGTCTCATCCGTTCCAAGCGAGTTTTGTAGACTTTCATCAGAGAATTTTGAGGGAGAGAAAGAAATTGCTTGTGAAGATTTGCGAGAGCTTCTTCCATCCTGAAATGCGTCTTAACCTGCAAAAACTAAACACACAAAAATTAAAACACACCACATCACAATATATACACAAATTGCTTGGGTTGCCTCCCAGCTAGCGCTAAGTTTAATGTCATCAGCTAGACATGATTTCCCAAACGTTAGGCTGGATCTGAAAGTGTGACACTTTCTTTTTGTCGCTAAAATGATTCTCCCGAGTAGTACTTGACACGCTGGCTGTTAACCTTGAATGTGTTGCTCGACTTGGGATTGTATATCTCAATAACTTCGTATGGTAACACCTGCATAATCACAAATGGACCTGACCATTTTGATTTCAGCTTTCCAGGAAAAAGTTTCAACCTTGAATCGTACAACAACACTTGCTGCCCTGGTTCCAATTATTTGCATACTATTTTTCGGTCATGCCATTTCTTGGTCTTCTCTTTGTACAGTTTGGCATTCTCATAAGCCTGTAGGCGAAATTCCTCCAACTCATTGAGTTGGTGAAGTCTTTTCTCTCCTGTATCTTGTGGATCAAGATTCAACTTCTTCAGTGCCCAATACGCATTGTGTTCAAGCTCAACTGGCAGATGGCATGCTTTCCCGAACACCATTTGATATGGGGACATACAAATATGAGTCTTGTAAGCTGTCCGGTAAGCCCATAATACTTCATCTAGTTTTTCAGACCAGTCATTCCTTGTTGATCCAACGGTTCTTTCCAAGATTCATTTGATCTCCCTGTTTGAAACTTCCACTTGCCCTTTTGACTGTGCATGATAGGCTGTTGCAACCTTATGAGTAACTCCATATTTGGATATAAGTGATTCGTAGTATCTGTTGCAGAAATATGAGCCACCATCGCTGATAATTGCCCGAGGTGTTCTGAAGCGAGTGAAAATATTCATTTTCAGGAACTTGATCACCACTTTTGAATCATTGGATGGCAGTGCAATTGCTTCAACCCATTTTGAGACGTAGTCTACAGCAACCAGTATGTACAGGTTTCCGAATGATGGAACAAAGGGTCCCATAAAATCAATACCCCATACATCAAATATCTCCACTTCCAGAATATTTTGCAACGGTCCTTCATTTCTCCTCGAAATATTCCCAACTCTCTGGCACCTGTCACATTGAAGAGCAAATAGATAAGCATCTTTAAAAAGAGTGGGCCAGAACAAACCTGATTATAGGACTTTTGCTGCAGTTTTATTCCCACTGAAGTGTACTCTATATGGTGATGAATGACAGTGTTCCAAAACACTATTGACCTCCTCATGTGGAACACATCGTCTCAGTAATTGATCAACACAACGTTTGAACAAGTACGGTTTATCCAGACATAATGTTTGACTTCTTTGAAGAATTTCTTCCTTTGCTGAGTTGTCCATTCCAACGGCCATTTTCCAGAAACTATGTTGTGGACATAGTCAGCATACCAAGGGACTTCCTGCTGTTTCATGGCAAATAGTTGTTCATCTGGAAAAGTTTCTTTGATTGTCAATTCTTTGCCAGCTATTTCTCCATTGTCGAGCCTTGATAAATGATCTACCACCTGGTTTTCTATTCCTTTCATGTCTCTGATCTCCACATCAAATTCTTGCAGAAGAAGTATCCAACAGATCAATCTGGGTTTGGCATCTTTCTTCGTGATCAGGTATTTGATTACTGAATGATCTGTGTAGACCATCACTTTGGGACCCAGCAGATAAGAGCGAAATTTGTCAAAAGCGAACACAACTGCAAGTAGCTCCTTTTCAGTGGTTGTGTAGTTGAGTTGAGCTTCATTCAGAGTTCTGCTGGAATAGTAAATGGCATGGAAGATCTTTGCTTTACGTTGTCCCAAAACTGCTCCTACAGTAAAATCACTAGCATCGCACATCACCTCAAATGGAAGGGTCCAGTCCGGTGCTACTATGATGGGGGTAGAGACCAGCTTCTGTTTTAGGATCTCAAAGGCTTCCTGGAATTCTTTGGTGAAGTTGAAAGGCACATCTTTCTCCAGAAGATTGCAAAGAGGTTTTGTAATTTTTGAGAAGTCTTTGATAAATCTCCTGTAAAAGCCAACATGTCTGAGAAAACTCTGAATCCCTTTGACAGATGTGGGTGGAGGTAGTTTTTCAATTGTCTCGATCTTTGCTTTGTCTACCTCGATTCCCTTTTGTGAGATCCGGTGTCCAAGAACAATGCATTCTTGCACCATAAAATGACATTTCTCCCAATTGAGTACCAAGTTTGTATCTTCGCACCTTTGTAACACATGTTCCAAATTTTGCAAGAAGTGGTAAAAAGAATCTCCAAACACAGAGAAGTCATCCATAAAAACCTCCATACTCTGTTTTAGCATGTCTGCGAAGATGGCCATCACGCAACGTTGGAATGTGGCAGGAGCATTACATAGTCCAAATGGCATTCTACAGAAAGCAAAAGTACCATACGGACATGTAAATGTAGTTTTCTCTTGATCTTCTAGGGCGATGGCAATCTGATTGTACCCCGAGTATCCATCCAAAAAGCAATAGAACTCATGTCCCGCCAGTCTGTCTAGCATCTGATCAATAAATGGTAGCGAAAAATGATATTTCCTTGTTGCTTTGTTCAGCTTCCGGTAGTCCATGCATACTCTCCATCCAGTCACCGTTCTTGTTGGAATCAGCTCGTTCTTTTCATTTGTAACTATAGTAATTCCTCATTTCTTTGGTACACACTGCATATGACTCACCCAGGTGCTATCTGAGATAGGGTAAATGATGCCAGCATCCAACCATTTGATGATTTCTTTCTTCACGACCTCCTTCATGATTGGATTTAATCTCCGTTGATGGTCCACTGTGGGTTTGCACTCGTCAATCATCAGAATCTTATGCATGAAAAATGATGGACTAATGCCTCGAATGTCTGCTATAGTCCAGCCAATGGCTTTCTTGTGTTCTCGTAACACTTTTAGCAACTTTTCTTCCTGCTCCAATGTTAGCGAAGAAGAAATAATAACAGGTAATTCAGAAGAGTTTCCAAGAAATGCATACCTGAGATGACTCGGTAATAGCTTCAGCTCCAGTTGTGGTGGTTCTTCAATTGAGGGCTTGATTCGATATTTCTTCGGAAGTTCCAGACTTTCCACTGGTGGTGTCGATTTGAATCAGAATGGCTTGTCAATATAGTTGATACATTCCTAAATTTCAGCATCTAGCTCGCTATCAGTCATGTTGGTGATGAAAGCTTCAAGTTTGTCCGTGGGAACTATATCAGTATCATGAATGATACTATCAACAACATCAATTCTGAAACATTCTTTCTCATTTTCTTCACTCGGGAATTTCATGGCTTTGAAAACATTGAAGGTAACTTATTGGTCCTGCACTTTTATAGTTAGTTCTCCTTTTTGCACATCAATCACAGTTTGACCTGTAGCCAAGAATGGTCTCCCAAGGATGATAGGAACATCTTAGTCTTCTTCCATGTCAAGGATGATGAAATCTGCTGGGAGAATGAGTTTTTCGACTTTGACCAGCATATCTTCAATGACACCTCTCGGAAATGCGAGCGTTCGATCAGCAAGTTGCAGAGAGACTGAGGTAGGCATTGCTTCTCCAATTTTTAGTTTCATGTAAATAGAAAAAGGCATTAAATTAACACTTGCACCTAAATCACATAAAGCCTTACCAATATAATGTTCTCCAATGGTGCAAGGAACTGTCAAACTGCTAGGATCTTTCAACTTCGGGGGATGTTTCCTCTGAATGATGGCGCTGCATTCTTCCGTCAATGCTATTGTCTCGTAATCTCCCAATCTCCATTTTCGTGAAAGAATGACTTTAATGAATTTCACATAGCTGGGCATTTCTTCCAAGGCTTCTGCAAATGGAATGTTGATATGCAGCTTTTTGAACACCTCCAAGAATCGAGCAAACTGTTTATCCAATTTGTTTTTCTGGAGTCGTTGAGGAAAATGTGGAGGTAACGTGATTCTTTCTTGATCTTTTTCCTTTGCTTCTTTTTCCTCCATCTGTGGAACTGCATCTTTTGGAACTTCTTCAATGGTTGCCTTGATTCCAATATCTTTGTTGATTTCAGTACTGCTTTTCAAAGTAATAGCTTGACATTGCTCCTTCACTCGGTTCCTTGGATTTGGTTCTGTGTTGCTGGGAAGATTTCCTGGTGGTCTGTAACTCTGAGCATTGGCCAGTTGTCCCATTTGATTTTCCAGTGCTTTAATAGAGGCTGAATGACTTTGATTCAATGCTACTTGATTTTGAACCATAACTGCTAAAGCATCGTATTTCGCTTTTTGCTTATTGAACTGGGCCATCACTTCTTTTATTCCTGGTTCTTTTTCATGCTCCTGGCTTTTATTTGGTTGTTGGAATCCAGGTGGTGGGTAGTTCTTTTGCCCTGAATTGTTGCTCCATGCGAAATTGGGGTGATTCCTCCACCCTGGGTTATAGGTGTTGGAATATAGATTATTCCTCTGTCTGTTGAAATTGTTGACATTGTTCACCGTCTCTTTAAGTTGGTTTGGTTCTGGTGCTCCTCTAAAAGGTGAACTTGTGGTTCCACCATTAACTTTCATGTTAAGAGTTTTCAGATTTTTGCAAATCACATCCTGCTTGGAATTTAGTGCTGTGTTGGCTCCAACTTCATAAATTCCTGCAATTCTTTGGATCATGCTCCTTTCTGTTGGCCATAAAGAATTATTGTTGGCCATTTCTTCAATTAAGTCCCAGGCCTGATCTTCTCATTTTGCCATCAAAGCTCCTCTAGCAGCAGCATCAATTATGGTTCTCATTATTCCAGAAAGTCCATTAAAGAAGGTTTGGACTTGTAGCCACTATGTGATCTCATGATGAGGACATTTCCGGATTAAATCTTTGAATCTTTCCCAAGCTTCGCAAATGGATTCTGAATCTTGTTGCATGAAGGATGTGATGTCATTCCTCAACTTTGTAGTTCTGGCTGGTGGAAAGTACTTTGCAAGGAATTGGTGGCTAGAGTGTTCCAAGTTGTGATGGAACCTGCTGGTAACGAATGTAGCCAAGCTTTAGCTCTGTCTTTCAGGGAATATGGAAAAACCCGCAGTCTCATTGCTTCTTCAGCTGCTCGGTTGAAATTTCCAGGAAGTTGCTGATATGGGCATTAGGATCTTCAGTTGAATTTCCCCCAAACTGTACTGACTACTGAATCATCTGGATGCATGTTTTGATGTCACCCGCATTTTCTGGTAAAGGAGGAAGTACAATACAAGAAATGAGTCCGTCAACCACCAGAATGGTTCTGTCTCGAATGGGAATTGGTGGTGCAACGTTCAAAGGTTCAGGTTCCATGTTAATGATTACTTCTTGGCCTTCTCGTCTTTCCCTTCTCAATTGTCTGATGGTTCTTTCAATATCTGGGTCAAGCGGTCGAAGTTCAAAGCTTCTAGTTTGTCTCATGCAGTGTCTGAGAACCTGAAACACAATAAAACAAAATAAATAAGTAAAAAGAAAATTAGATACAAATAAATGTATCTAACCTCAAAATTAATAGTGAAAGATAAATAAGTCCCCGACAAAGGGACCAAAAACTTGACCGGTGTGTAATCACACGCGTATAACGCAAGCGCATGTATCGTTCAAGTAGTATAAAAGTATCGATCCCACGAGGACTTAAAACCTTTTATTATTAATTTATGAAGTTAAATGTTTACAAGTATCTAATGGATTGGTTGTTTGATTGGGTGGTGACTATAAACTTAAAATAAGTAAATAAAATTGCTTGAAAGTAGATTGAAGAAAATTCAAATTTATAAAACTATCCAGGGTTGTGAATCCTTCCAAAATCTTTTTTTAAAAGATGAAGTGGTTATTTTACGTTTGTGTAATATATTGGTCTATTAACCTGGAACACGAAATTATGTAAAAGCTTCTTCCGATGGTCAAATACAAATACCCAGTATAACCCAATTAATCATATTCCTATGTTAACCAAGTTATCTGAATTCATTAAGATTAAGTTCCAATTATGGCTACCCCCGCCCGACTTGTATATTCCTATACTGTAAGGAAATCTATTAAAGGGTTATCTATCCTCAAGGAAGATCATGGGCTATTGAGTCTAAGGTCTTTAACCTAAAATCTCTTTTCCAAGTTCATTTTAAGTTTACCGAATCAATCTTATTAATGGCCAAGTAACAAGATGCATTAAGACTAAGGCTCAATAAATAAACCTTTATATTACCCAAACCATAATTTAACCCCTTATAAAACGATGATATTGGACTTCATCACAACCCCAGATAACTGGTTTAGTTACGACACATATTTACGGGTAGTAGAAACTTAAATAAAAGAAAAGACAAAATAAAATGCTGAAAAGTAAATTGCTGAAAAGTAAATAACAGAAAGTAAATGGTGAAATTAAATACTGAAAATTAAATGCTGAAAAGTAAATGCTGAAAGTGAATTGCTGAAAAGTAAATGCTGAAAGTGAATTGCTGAAAAGTAAATTGCTGAAAAGTAAATAAAGTAAAAGTACAATAAAAGAAAATGATGAGGTAAAAGAATCCACTTTTATTACTTCTATTTTAGATATCTCCCTTAATATAATATATTAACTTTGCATGATAATTACCAACCAGCCATATAGGCAGTATCCAGATTAAGTTAAATTAATAATTAATTACCAACCGACCAATCAGGCGGTATCCAGTTTAGTCAGGTTAAAACCAATTTAAATAATTACCAACCTACCAATATGGCGGTATCCTCGTTAAGTCCGGTTTTAACTAGTTTATATATTATAATTAAGGGAGATTAATCTAAATATTAGTAATAAAAGTTTTACATTTTACCCCTGCAAGGGGGAGTTACCTCCTCATTACTAAATAGTAAAAACTGAAAATTAAAGAAAGAAAAGTATTGTGCGTAGAAGTAAATTGTAGAAAGTAAAAACTGAAAAGTAAAGAAAAGAAAGTGCGAAAGCTAAAATTAATTACTGAAAGCGGTAAATAAACAAGCAAGATACATTCTTCTTAGTTATTCTTAAGGAATTTCAAAGAAGAAAGTATGAATTTACAAATGAAATGACTTGGTATTTATAGGAAAAATTTTGCCTCCATCAAATCATCCACCAAATCCATTATTAATTGCTCCACTAATTGCTCCAATAATTGCTCCACTAATTGCTATCATGTTTGGTGGGAGTTTGACTATTTTTATTATTTATTTATTCATTTTCTTTGAAAATGACTTTAATAATTACACATAACACACTTACGGATATTTCATCAATTTCGGTAATGAAATCTTCAGAATTCGAAATTATCTTGTTCTTCAAAGTTGTAGATCATTGAGTCTTCCTTAATTTGGAACTTGAATCAGCTCAATCCGATATCAGAGTAAACATTTATGCTCAAAATATGACAGATGTGTAAAATTGGAATTTCCAAAACTGCACTTTGTCAAAACGCCCTTTCAAGTTTCCAATCTCCAAAATTAATATGTCAAGTCCAATATTTGCCCTTATTTGACCCAAATTTCATCCTAAATGATTTCATTGAGTCCTAATATTATTTTATCTGCAAAATAAACAAAAATATATCAAAACGTTCATAAAACCCGAGAAACTAAACAAAATATTAAGTAAAATGGGCGGTAAATATTGATATATTTTCCGCTCATCAATACACTTAATGTATTTGTCATTAGCTAATGCATTTTATGCTTTGGTATGGCCTCCACATTATGTGTTTTCCATTAAAAGAAAACATTAGATGCTTAATGACAAAGTCCTTGTCTTTAGCTTAACATTTCTTATGCTTTGGTATGACATTCACATTTTTGTGTTGGCCATTGCAAGAAAGCATTAGATGCTTAATGACAAGGTTAGTTGGCTTGTGTAGAGAATATAATCTCTACCATTTCTCTCACTTCATAAGGTTAACATTTTGCAAACATTCACACAATTGTTGTGAGAAAGATTTGAGAGAAAATAGAGAGAGTTTAAACATTCACAAGTGTTGTGAGAGTGTTTTAAATTCAAAAAGCCAAACACAAATTGTGATATATTGATTCTCTAAATCGTTTAGAGTTTAATCTTTGTGAGTGAAGACCACACTTCGGTTTGTTGGTTTAGAGTCATAGTTCGGAAGATTGAGTGGTTGATCCAAGCGTTGGACACTAAAGGATTGATTTCGGCTACTACAACAAAGGGATAAGGCAAAGAAAATTTTAAGGATCCATATCGGACCCGGTGCCACCACAAGCAACTTTTACAGCCCTAAGGAAAGTCGTTTCCTACAATTGGTATCAGAGATTAAGGTTGAAAATTTTTCTTAACCCTTCTCATTTTAGGTTTATTAATTTATATGAGATATAGATTATTAAAATGCATGTTGAGATGAGTAGGCACAATTAGATTAATGAGATGAATGGTTTTAATGTTCATGTGATGAATATCTAATTTTGATTCATGTGATGAATGTATTACGTTGATCGTTATTTTTTCCGGCTCTTATTTTTAGCATTGGAAATGTAAGACCTTAAGGTCATATTCTTTCAAGTGTTGTAAGTTAAGACCATAAGGTCATATTCTTTCAAGTGTTGTAAGTTCATTTCCTTTGTAATAAGTTTATTATGTAACCCTATTTGTAACTTGGAGGAGCCGATGCCGCGAAGGACTTTTGACGAAGAAATTCCGCAAAGAACTCAACAACACTCCATGGAACAAGTTTTGAAGACCAAAGGATGCCTTGGATTTATTGTACTAATTAGATTAGTATAGAAAAATAAGAGCCCGGTCAACGCAATTTGTAATGTGATGTTTTTTGAAAATTTCAGTCCCTGGAAACTGGGTTGCATCGCGATGCAACCCCTCTACGCTTCACGACGTGCCCAGCAGACCATTATATAGTCTACTGCCTCACGCGCGTCATGACGCAGGTCCCATCGCGTCGCGACGTGATACAGAACTGGCACAATTCCAGTTTGTGGGTGTCGTGACGCCCATCAGTGCACGTCGCGACGCCCAGACTTGGGAAATATGTATGTTTAAAGTGTTTAATAACATATCATATAGCCTAGGGTGACTACTCTTGTATTTTCACATGCCATAACATGTAGATATGCATGATATTCTAGTCATAAAATATGATTTTATGTAATTTAAATGTTAAATAAGAATATGAGATGCATGCAAACGGATTAATAAGATTAATTGGTTTAAAGGTTTAAAAATTACGAATTCAAGTTTTAGAAACAAATGGACCTTATGAGTACATTATTTTCCTTGGTATATCGGATGGAAACCCGGACGTAAATTTCACAGCCGGTTCCGAATGGACGGTAATATGGTCTACACCCGGGATACAATACCACGTACTTTTGGAATAAATAATGTGCTTTTATGGATTAAATGGTTTAATGACATTTGGTCCGTTTATTGAATTCTAAATTTTAAAACCTATAAGTGGACTAGTAATTTAAGAGTTAAATTGATTAGATCACTATATCAACTTGATTAAATTAGTTTAATTAAGTTAATTGGTTAGTAGAGACTAATCGGGATTAATGAATAAAATTTTAAGAGTTAAAATTGGTTAGATCACTAAAATATCAACTAGTATTAAAAAGGTTATGACTTTAGCCGAGCATAATCTAAGATTCATAAAATACTAGTGAGATAGAAACCTTACACTTCAAAATAGTGAGTGGGAGATGGGTATACCACAATATATCCCACGATCTCCATTGTTATCCAGAAACGTGAGATTCAATAGGCGCCTCGAGACGACTTTGATTTCGTCCCCTACAGATGATATCCTTTTTAGGTAAATATCAGGTTTGGATTCCGAAAGAATAGAGACTCTAGATATATCTGGTGATTTGACCTACCCTACGACGGCGCTTCACTAGTTAAGTCCAAGGATTCCGAAATGATGGGTCACACTCACAAAAGAATGATTAAGTTGTTAATCAAAGCTTCCTTGATCAAAATAATGATAGTTGATTAATATAGGAATAAGATTTATTTCATATATATTAATCAATTGAGAATGTCTCAGTCTATCATGCGAATACTTGACCTACCCTACGACGGTATTTATTTGTGGGATGATAGATAACCGTGGCATAGTAATTCTTTTAGGTTTCTAATTCATTATACATTGATCATGCATCATGTTTAATTTCATGCCTAAATGTTTGAAAATTTTAATATGCGACGAATGAATGTTGAATGCGCGTTTATTATTTTTTGAGTCATGGCATCTGCAATAATCTCAATTCTCAAACAACAAGAAAAATTAACCGGGGATAATTATGTTAAATGGAAAAGTTATATATCTTGGTATGCAAAGACCTTAAATTTATCCTAATGGAGGAATGTCCACCTGAGCCAGCACCAAATGCTGGCAGAGCTGCACGTAATGCCTATAATAATTGGATTAAAGCTGATGAGAAAGCCCATAGCTATTTGATAGAATCCATGTCTGAGGTTCTTGCTGTAAGTGTTCCTAGAACATGCCAAGATCTCTAAGAGTTGTGTGTGAAAAATCAAAGAGAGTTGCGGAAAAAACTTACTTTGATCGGATGGGTTTCAAGACTTTTTATGCATTTCCATGGAAGCTCCAAGCTTTGAATGAAGTTCTAAACCCTTGGGTGAGTTTCCCTATCACCTTGATTCACTCCTTTAAGTGCTAGCTTGAACAAAAAATGAAAGAAAAAATTTGCCCTCCAAGGAAGCAAGGTTTCGGCCATGGCAAGAGAGGAAGAGAGAAATTTTCAAATGCTGTGAATAGTAACTTGTTCACACTTCCAAAGTTGACCAAATAATATATACTTAGTTTGTGTGTTGGTTTGGTTTGAGTGTAGAGAAAGCAATCCAAGCTTTCACTCAACCAATTCACCAAATTCCATCAAGTGTCAAACACTTTGATGTAAGTTGGTGGGCCCCACTTAAATTCCAAATTTAAGTCGGACAATCCAACACGCAACTTCGTTTGGGCCCCAGGTTCGCTTAATTCCGAATTAAGCGAATTACCGTTGCGACTTAATTAAATCCAATTTCATTAAATAATAATACCTCACAATATTATTACGTAAGTCGCTTACGAATTAATTCTAAATTAATTTGTTCGCTTGAATTAAAATCCAATTTTAATTTCGCTTTGAAATCCTATTTCATTTAATATATCTAATATATTATTTTAGCCCAATTAAATAAATTAAATAGAAAAATATAATTTAACTATTCAATTTATTTTACCGATTAATTCCAAATTAATCGCGTTCTCTCTTCTCGATGAATTAAATCCCAGATAAATTCTCGACACAATTAATCCCAGATTAATTCTATTCTCTTTGATAATTAATTCTCAGATTAATTATTGCCGTAATTTATCCCAGATTAATTTTCTCTCTCATAATTAATCCCAGAATAATTCTTTGTTCGAGTCAAATCTCAACGGTGAATCTTTGGAAAGCGACCCAAGAGATCCCTGGATATGTTGGCAGTAAATACGGTCATCGACTATCCGAATACGTGCATACCTGGTACCATGTTCTTACCAATTTACAAGACATGGTTAGCTTCTAGCAAAGCACCGTGCCTACCCAATTCTCCAGAAATATTCTGTAAACGAATATGTAATCTTTGTCAGGCGTAGTATACGTAGTATTGCGTATTACGATCCAGTATCAGATGTCACATGCTAGGCCTGGGGCTGGAATTGTGTCTGCCTCGTACGAAGCATATATCGGATCTTTGGTAACTAGTCTCTATAATCGGATAAACGTGACATAATCATATTATCCTAATGACTGTAGTACATAAGAATACTAGTTCTGTATCCTACGTGATCATCATCTTCATATGACTGAAGTGATACTTCCATCTTGACATTACACCCAATACACTATGATTCTCAATATAACCAGAAGAGGCGTACACAGAACCGATTAAAGCCCCGGACGACCAAAACCAAAGTATATTGATTGTCGCAAGTATTAGCGATGCAAGTCTCAGGTTAAGACCAAATACACCTACCCTGATTCGGACGTCCATAGACACATAGTCATACTACCAATGGAATTCCGAGGGGTCTATCCAGAGCGAAGCTGTATCTGTACCATCGGTAAACAGAACCTCCTATTACACTTGCATGAGTATCCAATACCCAAATATATGAGAACTATGCCGTTATGCTCGCATAACACGCACAAGTGCAATACTAGTCTATTCCGCATTATCGATGTCCAATCTCGATAATACTACGACTAGGGATATTTAATGATTAAACCTTAGTGGATTGATATTGTCTCATATCAACTCAATCCGGAACTAATCATAAGGACTTTAATCATTTATGTATCTTGGTAATCCAATTACAAATGATAAAAGACCAATTTCCTTTGCCACATAGTTAGTTTGTACAACAACATCATGTTCTGTATAAATAGTGATGCTATGGGTCATAATTGTACAACAATCTCCCACTTGGCCTATAGCCAATCACTCAAGTGTCCGACACCTGAACTATGTACGGGTCGCTTAAACTTCTGCTGAGAAACAGCTTTCGTCAGCGGATTTGCAAGGTTATCATCTGATGTGATTTATTCGATCATCACATCGCCACGATGTATGATCCGAATGAATTAGATGAATTAGTTGAAGTATATACTTGGATAATTGATGAGACCATTAATTCTTTAGCCTGTGCTGTAGCCTAGCTCAGCCGCTAACAGAACTACTCCTAATCTAATTAGGAATTTTACAGATCTAAAATTGCTTCTTTTGCTGCCTCAGTTGCATCAATATTCCGCTTTTGTTGCTTATTAGGTAACAGTATCTTGCTTGGAAGATTTCCAGCTCACTGTTCCATTATTCAAACTATATAGTGCCCTTATTGCGACTTACAATCGTTATTATCGGTTTGGAAACTTGCAACGATGAACCCAGTCACTTCAAGTTCTCCTCCTCCATAAATTAAGAACGCATCCTTAGTTCGTCTAAGATACTTAAGGATGTTCTTAACATCAATCCAGTGACTATCTCTAAGATTGGCCTGAATTGTGACTCCACATGCTCAAAGCATATGAGACACCAGGTCGCGTACATATATTTCAATGTACGAGTCCCCGGAGAGTGCCAACAACTTTTAGATATATCCTAGTAGATCCTTATTCCTAGAATAAATGTTGTATCTCCCAAGTATTCTATGGAGAATTTTCATGAAAACCAAGCTTTCACCGATTGTATTATGGGAATGTCATTCCAAGAAATGACATGTCATCATTATATAGGACAATCATTGTCAGTGCGCTCCCACTAACCTCCTTATATACACAAGAATCATTTTCGTTTTGAATTAAATCATATACCATTATGATTACATCAAAACGATGGTTCCAAGAATACAATGCTTGCTTCAATCCATAAATGGATCGAATTAACTTGCAAACCTTGTTTGCATGTTTTGGTAAGACAAAACCGTCAGGATGTTGTAAACATCCTCCAAAAGGTTTCCGTTTAAGGAAAGCGATTTTGACGTTCAGCTGCCATATTTCAAAAATGAAACATGCAGCATAAGCAAGCATTATTCAAATGGATTTAATCATGGCAACGAGTAAAAGGTTTCGTTGTAATCGACACCATGTTGATGATGATACCCTTTTGTACAAGCCTAGCTATGTATATTTGTATGTTGCCATCCATGTATGTATTCCTTGAAGACTTATATAGTACCATTAGGCACAATGCCTTCCGGTGCAACAACCAGTGTCCAAACTTGGTTGGTATACATGGAATCCATTTCGGACATCATGGCACTTTGCCATAATAGGGAGTCGATACCTTGTATCACTTCCTCATACGTAGCCGGTTCATCTTCCTCAATAAGATTGACATCTTCATGAGGTGAGATTAGAAACTCATACCTCCCAGATTATTTTCTGACTCTCTCCGACTTACGCGGTTCTTGTGTATTCGAAGATTATGGTATAATTTCATCCATGATGAACTGTTTGTGTTCCATTAAGGAATCGGTGCCGAGAATAGTTTTACTTCGATTTTCATCGAGTTTTACTTTCCTCCCACTTACCACTGCATATAGGAATTACTGAATTAGAAATTCACATTAATCCTATTAAGATTGCACTTAATTGTATTTGGTCATATTCTAATGTTAGGAGAGAATGGACCAAGTTTTGTAAATTAAATGATGTTAATCCAATAAAATTTTCACGAGATGTTCCAATTATTGGAATTCAACTTATTTTCTTTCAACTTAAGCTTTTGCTTATAAAGATGTATTATATAGTTTTTTTTCCCAACATGGTCAACAAATAACATTTTTTCATAGTCAATGGGTATGTTTGTGAAAGAATTTTAGATATTTTAAAAGTTTTAATGATGCAACAAATATTTATAGTGGTGTTTATTCTCCAACAATAAATTTATTTCATATTGAATGTTTGAATATTATTGGAACTCTACATGTGCATGCTGAAAAATTCAACTGTTAATAATATTATTTTATTTGAAGCTATTTTTGTAATGAAGAGAAAATAATTGACTTATTTTAAAGACATTCCATTACTTCATCTTATTGCTACAGTTTTTGATCCAAAATTTAAATTAGAAGGTTTGAATGATGACTTACAAATTTACTATGAATTTTTAGGAATAGAGGATGAAATTAATGTTAGAAAAATAATAGATGGAGTAAAAAAAATTCAATAGAATTATTTAATGATTATGTCACTAGATACAACTTGCATTCAGTAGCTCAATCTAGTAGTTAACCCATACCAGATTCAAGACTTAGCATAGGTAATTGTTGGTTACTACAACGAAATAGAAAACAGAAGGAAACCACGACTAATAATCCGAAATTAGATAATATTTATTAATAAATTTCGAATTTCCTACTGAAACCGTTGTAAGTAAAAATTTTCCTGGTGGAATCGACATCAAAATGTCTATCATGTTTTATCGATTATTGCTAAAGAGGTATTAGAAACACTTGTTTCCACTGTTGCGGTTGAACAAGCCTTCAGCTTATGAGGCAATATTTTGGAAGCGAGACGATTTTCATTACATACAAGCATCTTGGAAGCAACCACATGTGTCGATGATTGGACCAGAGCTGATCTAAGGCAACAAAAAGATACCCTCGATGATTTTGAAGACTTGTTCGATAATGCGTCTGCAACTGTAAGCGGAATGAGAGTTGAAGGATCAACAACAGAAAAAGATAATGTTGATGAGTAAATAAATATAATGGAGTTAGCTATCTAAAATATATAACGGAACTACATGAGTTTTGATTCCTCTCACCCCAAGAAGATACATAGACAACTTATGTTTTTATAAATTTAAGTTCAAGCTCTTTTTTTTTTAATTTTAATTATGTTTTTATTAATGTAATAATTTTTTCATTATTTGTATTTTGTACTATTAATAATATCTCATTTCTATTTTTTAAAATGAATTTTTAATTTTTTAAATTAATTAAAAAGAACCGGAACCGACCAGTCTGGTTTGGTTCTGGTACCCTGTTCCATAATCTTGTGGAATCGAAATCAAACCTGATCGATTCCAGTACCACAAGTATGGAATCGGGAACCGTTCAATTCGGTTCTGGTTCAGAATCGAACCAAATCGGTGGCCAGATCTATGTATTGTTACTATAAGCATGAAACATAAAGTATAAACATGAATAAAACATCCGTAAGCATGGTTAGTAAACTGAAACCATGACTGACACATGTACATAAACTGAAAACTACCAACATGACCTGAGAATCTTAAACATGACTTGAAACTATCCCATTAATATGAAAACTATGAGCATGGTTGTAACTGTGATACATAGAAAAAAAACACGATCGTAAATTGTATTGCGTGAACTTGTAAATATGACTGAAAATCATAATATGAACTAAGAATGAATCATAAAATGAGAATGTAAATATGAACTGATACTGTAAGCATCATCGAAAAACGTAAACTTGAAGCAATTGTGAACACGACTTATTCTGTAAACATGAATTAAACTGAAAATCTTAATCGAAATCTATATACATGAATTATAACTACAAACATGATAATATGACTGTAGACCGTAATCATGTCTTGAAAACTGTAACATGAATGGAGAATCGTGACATGAACTAAAAATGTGTATTATAAACTATAAACTGTTGCTGATAAACTTGAACTAAAAACTGTAACTGTAAATATGAAAAACATAGAAGCTCTGAAAAATACATATGCAACAAGCGGGATTGGGACGTATCCCCCATATTTCTTTACATATCAAGATTTGGTCATCGTACCTGTGCATACTTGCATATGTTGAGTGTCATGAAAAAATCACTAGTATCGTAACCTGGGGGCGTGAAACCTACTTAGCGGGACCTAACAAGGATAAGTAGGGGAACATGAACATGAACATGCATATGAACATGAATAAGCCTAAGAGGGTTTCCAAAGAACCACTATGCAAGCTGAAGCTGAGCATACTCAAGTAGCTATAACTGTAACGAGAACCTAACACCGCGTAGATAGGGAAGTATTAGCATAAACATGAACGTGAGCATACTCGAGTAGCTATACATTAGAGGATGATATTTTATTTGTGTTTTGAAAATAGTTTAGTTACTTTTACTTGTAAACATGTAAATTTTATACTGTGAAACATGAAACTTAAATTGTAGATCTCGGAAATCATGAACTGTAAATCATAAAACGTGGGCTATAAACATGAAACAAAATGGTAGATCGTGAAGCATGAAAAAGTAATCACGAACTGACACGTAAATTGTAAAGTATAAATAATATCATGGACTGTATACGAGAATTGTAAACATGTAAAGCTTGAATTGAAAACATACACGTGAAAACGTAAGCTGTAAACATGACACATGAAAAAAACTAAAAATATGCAAACATGAGAAGTGGGAAACATAAATTGTAAACATGTAATCATGACAGACAACTGTATAACGTGAACTAAAAAACATGACTGAAAATTATAAACATGATTGTTAGAGTTTGTGCTTGGAGTGTCAATCCAAATAATATATTGTACATTATATTTTATTATTTATTAATAAAATAACTACATTTTTATTTCAACCTTATTAATGATAATGTCATTATGCATATTAGATTGATATATAAATATGCTGAGAATGACATCGACCTTATAATATGTTGGGATTTATGTCATAAAGCTTTATGTATTGTAAAACGGAGTTGATTATTGTAATAATAATAAATGCATTATTCATTTTATCAAAGTCGTTTGATTTATATCGCATATTGTCCAATTGATTATTGTACCTTCATACTTAGTGTATGTTTGATGCACAAGAGGGGTTATGTCTGAAGTTAGTAATCTAAATAGTCCTTAGAGAACAAACAAAGAGGGTACTTTGTTTGTGGTTTATCTATAACAGCGGTCCATTCTATACTTGTATGACGACATTGATCCGGGATCGTTCATATAATGACATGGGAATGGAGACACCTTGTATGATGAGATCATATAGGACTTGACTCAGATAAATACAAATTTCTTTTAATATCCGTTAACCGAAGAAATTCATTTTATCTAATAGATGGTCATATATGGATTCAATCTTAATCCTGAGTGTATTACGAACTCCTACATGACATGCTATATCCTTTGATTTACTATGGTGAGGTTGGTGTTCCATTCCCGGCCAATAACTACGTATTTTGGGGATATGTTTTGGTGTGTAGCTGAGAACGTTTTACATAGATATGAAATTCACTCAATCTTACGAGAAGCAGAATAATATATTTTTTAAGAGTTGATTCAGGACTTGAACAATTTGAGCGCTCAACTTTTCTATTGCGAATAGAAAGTTTTATATTCATAATTGTTATGAATTAATTGTTTATTATAGAATCAATGGTACTTAAGAGACAAAATATTTAGAGGGGTTTAAAGGACTTTTGACCCGACTTTATTTATGAGATATTCGTGAAGGGCTATATCCATATGTAATGACTATATCGATGGACACCGAAGTTGTTCAGTTTTATTTTATCCATCTACGATAACAGGAGTTCAACTTCGAGTTTTTAGTAGAATAACGCGGAGTTAATAATTCGTAATATTTGATTAAAGAGTTTAATTAATATTTCGGAATTATTGGAGCTCGGAACCGTAGGTCCATTTGGTCCCAATGTTAGCTCGATTAACTGTAGCAAACCTAATATAATTAGATTGTCTAATTATATGCTCACTTTATATTTATATATTATTAATGAGATTAATAATACTTATTGTCACAAATGAAAACTATGTTAAATTTATTTAACTTAATGTTTTCTAGAATTCTTTGATTATGAGATAATCAAGTCTTGATTATGAGATAATCAAGTTAGTAATAATTATGAGATAATTACTACAACATAATTGAAGGTAAATAAATCATTATTAAGATATTGATTTTTATTTACCATTGGAGACAAAGCCATATGGCTTACCATGTCATCCAAGAAACTATGTCTATTAGGTGGCATGCATACATGACCGGTGCGTAATCACACGGGTATAACGCAAGCGCACGTATCGTTCAAGTAGTATAAAAGTATCGATCCCACGAGGACTTAAAACCTTTTGTTATTAATTTATGAAGTTAAATATTTACAAGTATCTAATGGATTGGTTGTTTGATTGGGTGGTGACTTTAAAACTTAAAATAAGTAAATAAAATTTCTTGAAAGTAGATTGAAGAAAATTCAAATTTATAAAACTATCCAGGGTTGTGAATCATTCCAATATCTTTTTTTTAAAAGATGAAGTGGTTATTTTACGTTTGTGTAATTTATTGGTCTATTAACCTGGAACACGAAATTATGTAAAAGCCTATTCCGATGGTCAAATACAAATACCCAGTATAACCCAATTAATCATATTCCTATGTTAACCAAGTTATCTGAATTCATTAAGATTAAGTTCCAATTATGGCTACCCCCGCCGACATGTATATTCCTATCCTGTAAGCAAATCTATTAAAGGGTTATCTATCCTGAAGGAAGATCGTGGGCTATTGAGTCTAAGGTCTTTAACCTAAAATCTCTTTTCCAAGTTCATTTTAAGTTTACCGAATCAATCTTATTAATGGCCAGTTAACAAGATGCATTAAGACTAAGGTTCAATATATAAACCTTTATATTACCGAAACCATAATTTAACCCCTTAAAAACCGATGATATTGGACTTCATCACAACCCCAGATAACTGGTTTAGTTACGACACATATTTACGAGTAGTAGAAACCTAAATAAAAGAAAAGACATAAAATAAAATGCTGAAAAGTAAATTGCTGAAA
>SKCR01030119.1:0-43172 GCA_019454045.1 Zanthoxylum bungeanum
CAATCGCCCTCCACAAGTCAGCATGACGTAAGCAAAGACGTCATGAACAGTGCCACATCATCAATGACGTCAGCATAATAATTGAGCTCCAGCCGCCGTGCCACGTGTCGACCTTATCCTCTTATCCGAATCGCCACGTGTCAAGCTGTCCTTGTGCCACGTCTCACTGTTTTAGCGTCGCGACGCTGAAAACAAATTTTGCCTATAAATTCAGATTCAAATTTCAGAATTCGACACACCTCTCTCCTTCAATTCTCTCTAAAGAGAGAGTTTCTCTCTCTTCTTTTAGTTTTTAGTTTTTTAATTTTTAGTTTTGTAAATAATTTTAATTACGTTTTGTAATAATAGTAATTTAATTTTTACTTTTACTTTTTACAGTTTTTACTATTCACCATGATAAGGTAACTTCCCCAGCTAAGGTGAAAGGTAATTCTTTTACTGTTACTATTTAGATTAATCTCCCTTAAAAATAATATATTCACTATTTAAAATACTGACTTAAAAAGGATACCGCTATATTGGTCGGTTGGTAATTTAATTATGGTACCGCCTTAATGGCTGGTTGGACTTAATTTGACTTAATCAGGATACCGCCAGATTGGTCGGTTGGTAATATTATCACAAGTTTATATATTATTTTATGGGAGATATCTAAATTAGTAGTAGTAAAAGTAATTCCTTTTACCTTAGCATTTTATTGTAATTTACTTTTCAGCATTTTTACTTTATGTCTTTTACTTTTCAGTTGTTACTAGCCCTAGTTATGTGTTGTAACTAAATTAGTTATCTGGGGTTGTGATGAATTTCAATATCACCGGTTTATAAGGGTTAGATTATAGGTTGGGTATTATAAAGATTTATTTATTGAGTCTTAATCTTAATGTTTTTTATTAATTGGCCATTAATAAAATTGATTAGGTAAACTTAAAATGAACTAGACATAGGGATTTTAAATTTAAAACCTTAGACTCAATAGCCCACGATCTTCCTTGAGGATAGATAACCCTTTAATAGATTTCCTTACAGGATAGGAATATACCTGTAGGGCGGGGGTAGCTATAATTGGAACTTAATCTTAATGAATCCAGATAATTTGGTTGACATAGACATATGGTTCAATTGGGTTAAACTGGGTATTTGTGTCTGACCATCGACAGATGCTTTCGCATAATTTCGTGTTCCAGGTTAATAAATCAATGTATTACCCAACTATAAAATAACCACTTCATCATTAATATGATACTGGAAGAATTCACAACCCTAGATCTTTGTGTCTTTTGTATTTTCCTTAGTATTTTCTTTTGTCTTTTTATTTATTTATTTATTTAGCAAAGCCACATTCAACCAAACAAACAAACAATCTCTCTCTTCTCCATTTAATTAGATATTTGTAAATAAATAGATTCAACAATTAATAACAACAGTAGGAATTAAGTCCTCATGTGATCAATATTTTTATACTACTTGAACGATATGTGCGCTTGCGTTATACGTGTGTGTTTACGCCGGTCAAGTTTTTGGCGCCTCTGCAGGGGACTTATTTTGAAGCCTAACCTATTCGACAACATCCTATGTGAATTCACCGAACAACGCGCGCACCGCGTTAGGGCTGAGTTCTCTTATAGATTCGTACCGATTAGCATCTGCCAGACCCTCAAATTGACCCACTATGGCTGGAACGTTGGGCTGGTTGGTTTGCTCCAGTCCTCATTCCTCCGCAGTTGAGCCAGTTTGAGTGTTTCTTTTCGGAGGCATCTCCACTCTTTACACCAATTCTTCCACTGTGGTCGCCAAAAACTGTTTGCGCAGTTTTTATGCGTGAAGAAGGAAGAGCGTGTAAGGTTCAAACCTCCTGAGACAATGTACCATCAATGGGTGTTTGATTAAGTGAATAAGCCTCCATGGGGCGCAAGCACAAAAGTTACAGTCCTAAGATTACAATCTAATAAATGAAAAATAAAAATATGCTCATTTGAGTCTTCATTTGATCGGGGTTTTCTTTCTTGGCATAGATAAGTTGTTATAGTGAAGTTTGTCAACTGATTTAAGCGGTTCCAGTATCTTCTTGCAGTTGTTGGATCGTGCCTGTAACGCTGAGTTGCGTGTTTCAACTGCTTGGTTGTGGAGGAAAACTGTCCAACTGCCATGATCGTGGAAGTAACTGTATCATGGGTTCTCGTCCTAAACGTAACCGCATCATGGGCTTTCGTCCTAACCGCTGGTCCGATCGCCTCATGCTCTTTATCTCCCTATGGTCCATCGCCTTTTTCCCTTCGCTCTTCCTTTAGTCTCAGGGCGATTTGCCCTGCTCTTCGTATCAGGGCGATCTGGTGGAGATTTTTGTTGTTAACAGAAATTAAAAATCAAAAAAATAAAACTTCTGAGATACAAAATTATTATTTGGGAGTTCGAAGTAGACGCTTAGTTCGGTAAAACTTCAGAGAATTCAACTTCTTCGAAGTTCATTTCGGAGAATGTTGCTATTTTTACAAACGCTAAATATTGTGACTCATTTTTCCAAATGCTAAAATTTTTTTTTGGCTACTTTTATAGATTTCCCTATGTTAATATATCTAATGTCAATAAGTTGAGAAATTATATCAACTAAATAATTTCAAGTATATATATATACTGTCATTTTTAAATGGTATACACCTTGTTCTTTTATGCACATCGTCGTAGATACTTCCATTAGCATCTTGTGTATACTACAATAAAAATCCGAGAATGTTTATTATTTTAAGACAGTTATAAAGAGTTACAAGAGGAGGCTGAGGAGTCTCACTCTGTAGTATATTCTCAGTTATTGTTCATGGTCTTATGTTTACCGACACGAGTCGATGGTTAAACCAAAAAGACTGGTATATGTTTATATCTGGTTGGGACAGATGGTTCACCTTAGCGAACTATAGATTTACGAGAAGTTCGTATATGTAACATCCCGGGTTATTTTAGCATGTAGTGTGAATTTTATTTTCGCGTGTGGAGTCGCGCCCGAATACGAGAATTTTATTTATGGTCAAATAGAAATAATTTCAAGAAAATAGTTATAAGATATTATTAATTTAAACTTGAGGGGTTAATTTAGAATTAACCTTACTTGGGTAGAAAATTCTAGATATTTATAACACACCCTAGATATTTTCTTACATACATTTAATACACACACATGGGTTATATATACACACACATGGGTTATATATACACACACAGTCACGGCAAAACAGAAACAGAGGAGAGAAAGAAAGAAGAATGGAGGGAAATGAGAGAAGAAACATCGAGAGAGAGAGAGAGAAGTGAAGAAATAAGAGAAGAAAGAAGCAGAACCGAGAGAGAGAGAGCAAGAGAGAAAGAGAGAAATCCAGAGGAGAGAATAGAGATAGGCCGAGAAGAAGGGAAGGCCAAAAGAAGAACAGGCCGAGAGAAAGAGGGAAAACAGAGAGGGAAGACCGATAGAGAGAGAGCAGAAAGAAACAGAGAAGCCGAAGCCAAGAAGAAGAAGAAAGGGAGAGAGAGAGGGGCTAGACCGAGAAGAAGATACCGAGAGAGAGAGAAACAATTTGTAAGTATACTGTGACAATGATTTCCTTGAGACTGTTTGCTTTTGATGGGTTTAGATTTTGTAAAGAATTGAGTAATTGGATTAGATAAAAAAATTATAATTAAAATTATATACTTAGCTATGGTTTTAATTTTGTAATTGAAAGAAATGAATTTGATTGAAGAAGAAGAAGAACTAACAGAACCCTAGAATAGAAATTGGGGAAATTGTCTAGTTCTATACGTATGAAATCTGAAATTGGATTAATAGTACGGGTGGCTGTGAAGTAAATAAAAGCGAAGACAGAGAGTAATAGGGGCAGTGAATTGGTGTTAATTGGAATTAGGAATGGGAATTTGGTGTAAGTAGATATATATATATATATTATTATATATATATATATACACACATTGTAATTATATTGAGAGGAATTTGTGTGTTCTGATGATTTGTTAGTAGGAGCATAGTAATTGAAGTGTTTATGTTGATATTTGATTGAAAATCATGATTTGGTATATGGATCCATTTCCTATAGGCATGACTTAATGTAGTTTAGAGGTAAGTGGTAAATGTTTCTTTTGATTAGTAAAGTATTCGCATGAGTTAGGTGTCATGTGATAATAATGAAGTATGAATTAATATCTAAAGTGAAATCAGTTTTATGATGACTGTTGTGTGGAAGTAGTGTCTTGAATATTTTAAAAAAAATTTAAGGGGGTGAGTGTGTAGTCATGGATGAATGTTGAACGGGGAAACTGTAAGCTTAGATTGTATTAAAAAGTAAGGTATTAAGCACGTATAGTATCATGTAATTTGAGTATTTGTAATGATGGAAAAGCAGAAGATGAGAAATTAAACTTTACTAATGTATAAAAATAAGAATAATTTGTATAATTGATAAGTTTGTGAAATGTTTAAATAAACCCATTGTTGTAGAAGGTGTATTGTATGACTATAAATGATTACTGGGTAATGTAAATGAATGAATAAATTGAATGCATATGTAAAGACATGTGTTTGTTTATGTTAGTTGAGTGCTTATGTATGTGTATAGATTACTTATTGGATTGTTTTATAAGCTATTAATAATATTAGTCATGAAAGTAAATTATGCTTCGATGAAGTAAAAGTGTATGAAGCATACATGGTAGCATTTGAAATATGTGAGTAATGATATAAGTAAACTACTGATGAATGCTATTATATATAAAACTTAATAGTTTGATCATGAATATATGATGCTATGTGGCACATTAGATTTCATATGTTTATAGTATTGTGACATCTTATTTTGTAAGTAAACTTGTGCATGTATGAAAAGAAACATATAGAATAATATGGATAAGTATATGATTAGGATAAGTGAAAGCATAAGGAATGAGTTCGCATATATATGTTTTATGATTTTCAGAAATTCATAAAGAACTTAAAAATGTTTGGAATTAAAAGTGTTTTAAGGAAAAGTTTCAGACGTTTTGAAAGAAATGTATTTCAGAAAATATTTTTACAGTTTTGAGATACAGAATATGATTTTATGTTTTTCGGGGCATGAGGTAAAACCTCACCCCAGTATGTAACTTGAGATACAGTTGGAATTGACGGATTCAGACACATGTGCACATGTGGAGGACTGAGGGGACGCTCTCAGATCCTCGAGCAGGACTAGGGTTGACAGATCCCCGAAATCCAGGTTTCAGAGCTTGGGTGGTAGCATTGATCCGCACCCCCAGTTCCAGTTTGTGGTGTGATACGTCCAGTTGAGTTATGGTCCTGGGCGTAAAGCACCACCAGTTCAGAGATGTCCAGTTGAGTTATGGTCCTGGGCATAGAGTACACCCAGTTGAGTTATGGTCCTGGTTGTAGAGAGACTTCCAGTTGAGTTATGGTCCTAGACGTAGAGCAGTTTTCAGTTTTCAGATTTTTCAGTACACAGTTTTCCAGATCATCAGTATGTAGTTTTTAAATGTCAGACTTTAGTAAACAGTTTTCAGAAAATAGATTTTTGAAACAGTTTCCAAAAACCAGAGATTCGAAGCATGTTTTCAGAAATACAAGTTTTATAAAGAGGTTTTCAAAAGAGTTTTCGGAATCACTTTTCAAGAAAAGTACTTTCTAAAAGCATAACATATTATAATAGAATATACAATGTTTAAAAATACGGGGGTGGCACCTCGAGGCGGTCGGTCATTGAGGCGTGAGGCGGACCGCATCGAGGCGGCGAGGAGGGCGCCTCGAACCAAAAGTCGGAAAAAAATTAAAATCATAATGTCATCATAATAAAAACATCAATAATCCAAAATACATGCATTTTTCCATCGTTCATAGTATATTCAAAATTTATAATTAATGTTGATCTTTTTAAAAAAAATCACAATTAATATTGATTAATGATATTAACAATTTATAAATTATATAAAGAAATAATTTTGAATTTAGATCATGACACAATTTAAATAGTTTTCATTGCTCATATCCTATGGAGTATAATAATTTTCATCATGCATATATAATAATAATAATTTTCATTATTTATTATCAAAAATCACAAAGTCCAGCAAAAATCACATTTCGATAACATAAAAAATTATTATTATAAAAATATAATTAATAATTAATAATTTATTACAACTTACAACAAAAGTGGAACCATCTTATCCAAAAAAAAATAAAAAAAAATAAAAACAAAAATGAAAGTGGAACAGCTGTACACCATTTATGCCTCTTCTTCTTCTGTTCGTTGACTTCTTCATTTTGCCTTTTCTTCTTCTTCATTTCTGCCTCTTTTTCTTCTTTTTTCATCAACTTCTACCTTTTCTTCTTCATTTATTCTTCTTCTTTTTGCCTCTTCTTCATTTCTTCATGTAGCCCTTCTTCTTCTTCTTCTGTAAAAATTGGCTGAACGTGAGGCGGCAATTCAGCGCCTCAAAACGTTTTTTTAAACACTGAGAATATAATTATAAATTATACATATCAATCATACATCCTAATCATACATCCTAATGATAATCTGAGATGCATATAGCTGTTATTAATGCATAGTAGCATGGTTACATCTGCATGGATAAATGACTGATGTTCGTATGTATGTTATGCTTTCATGGAATAAATATATTATTAGACACTAATGCATGCTGACATGATTCTATATACATGTATATGTAGTTGATAACATAATGTGAATAGAAATAATACTTAAAAATTCGAATTGATGATATTTCAATAAAATAAAAGAAAGATAAGTATGATGAATAATCAAATTGGATTAGCAAGAATAAGTAAGTAAGTTTTAGATATCAGAGTAGCGCAGTGAAAACATAATGAAACCCGACTTAGTAAAGAATATGGAATTTGCTGATTATGTTATAAATCTTAAGATATGAATAGTTTACGGTGTATGTATAAGTAATAAATAGAAAAAGACTAGTAGTAAGTAATGAATATGTAAAATAGATAAGGAGATATGCAGTTAACCCAGATTTTGTATATTTTTGCATGGTCAAGCAGACAACTCAGTATAATATAAAAACAAGATTCAGGATTTGTTTGTGCTTGACGCTCAAGGAATGAGCATAGTTACTTACTGAGTCTTATGACTCACAACCCAATAGTGTTTTGAGTTTTGCAGGTTGGTGACCCGATCGGTCGACCACAGTTTTCAGAGCTTGAGGAGCCGGATAGCAGCGTTGCAGTCAGCCAGTCACCAGGTCTTGGGAGAATCAGAGTCTAGTTGAATAAGCGTAGTTGTAAAAGTAATTGAGTTGTATAGTATAGTTGTAAAAGTTTTTGTTTATACGTATTTCCGGGCATGGAGCCCAATTATATTTTGTCTTGAGTTGTTTAGGTAAGTGATATATTGTGTTGGGCTCTATAGGTTGTATTGAGGTGCTGGACTTTGATCCAGGTTGCACGACTTTTAGCAGAGGTTATGCCGAAATTTCGGCAGAGTCTGAGGCTTATGGAGGCGGGATTAATCTGTCTCCTGCCGGTAGCATCTCGGCTTAAGCGAGATGTTACCGTATAGATATCAGATGTTCAGAATTGTCTAAGCACTAAAACGACTCATCGAGATACCCAACAGACATTCCATAAAATCATTGATGGGTATTCTTATCGAGTTACGCAGTATTCATGGTTCTTTGACCTAAACACTGTTATTTTCTTATGAGTGATCTATCATGCTTTGATCCCACACATATTAGAAACTCTTCATGGCCTGACATTTGAGTGTCGTCAGGTATGGTTTAATCTTCATGGAGGCCGGTGGATGTATATAATGGATTTATCAATCGATATGGTTGGGTCTAATATTTGTATTCTTCGGGATTGTATTCCATAAGTCTTTTGGTTGAAAAAATTCAATATGAGAAATCATTTATGCATATTAATTAATAGGAATACAAATATGAAGAAAAGTAATGATCGTGCAGATAGAGACTTAACGGTGTTATTATTGGGGTAAATACAACAGAAGTACGTCATTTGACGAAATTGATTTTTAAAATATTTTACAGTCTGGATAAATTAACCAGTATCATATACCTCTAATTTATGTGTATTTTCTCTTAATCACTCATTAATATCAAATATTGGGAGGGATTACGCATAAGACTTAAGATAAAATTTTCAAACACTTTCGACGGTTACACGTTAATCTATTTACCGGTTCTTAAAAAAATAATTCAATCAAATAAAATAAGAAATATATTAATTTCTCCAATTTTAGCTTTGGTTGTTTCCAATTGTTCTTCCACTTTCTTTAATTTGATGATCGATCAAATCCTAATAAAGCTATAATTTTACTCTATCTCGAACCTTTTCAAGCTTAAAATCAAAACATAAAAAATGAAAATATATTTCCATCCTATTTCCAATATGATCGAATTTTGCTACATAAAGAGGAATGACATTTTGGTCATTTTGATAAATTTAATACATGGCTAAAAATGATGTCAAATTTGACATAATTACATGGTTATTATTTAGTCATGTATAAAAATTATCTTATAAGCTTTTCAAAATATTCCAACAATTATCTATAATAAATAATTATTAAATTAATAAACTTTTAATTACTGAAATAATATTTACTAATGTGTGTCACAATTCAATTCAATTTAATGTGTATCTAATCAAATTATGTATCATATACATATACACATTAGATAAAAAATACTCTGGCATGTGTTAAAAAATACACATTATACTTTATTAGTGAGACTATCTAGATTCAGGTATATCTGCCATGGTACACATTCCGTGTCCATATTCGCTCATTCAAAAATAATGACAACCAAAGATAACACGCTGAACCATACAAGTCGTCGATCCAAGTACGACTACCCTCTCAAAACACCATAAAGCCCCCAGATATCTAAAGGCAGTTTTATGATATCATCATGAGTATCTATCCATAAAGGAATATATTTAATATCCGGCAGTTGAATCTACCAAAGAATCTACAGTCGGCATAAGATACTCATCTTTGTGTGTGTCGCTAAGTTTAAATTTCTAAAGTCGATACATATCTATAACTACCATTTTTTCATAACTGAGACGATATTAGATAAAAATTCTACGTATCTGGTCGTTTTAATAATTTTACCTTTAATAAACGTTCAATTTATATTTTGATTTCAAGCAAGATATTTGGATCAAACCTTCTATGTGGTTATTTATGAGGTTTATAATTCGGTTTAATAGGTAGTGTGTAATCTAAAAGGTCTCTATTTAAGTCGGGCATTTCCTCATATTCCCATGCAAAAAAAATCTCTATATTCTTTAAAACATAAATGAGTTTCTTGTGTACCTTTGTATCCAACCTCTTACTGATGTATGGGTAGGACGATTTTCCCCATCATTTCCAAGATTGACTCTTTCTAATAGACCCTTGTGCTTTTGCAAAGTCCATCTTCTGACGTTTCATCTATCTTATCCCCCCAGTTTTCTGTAACGACCGAAAGTTTTCACTACTACCTACAACGATATTGTTACGTAAGGGACGAAGGCACGTAAAAAAATTATGTTGAGACTCAAATACGCTCATGGAACGACTTTGGGGACGATCAGTATATCCTCGAAGTCCCGGGACGGGATTGTACCGTGTTTCTTTGAACCATCTAAGATATTGGGGCATAACCTTTTCGTACGATCTCCGATTTTTATGAATTTTATATCGTCGGAAAACTAAAATCGAGACCTACAACTTCTGCGTTGAATATTTTCCCAAATTCGGACCAGAAGCTGGTGAAAAACGCAAGTCAAAATCCTGATGAATAGTAATTTCGGACCCAAATGCAAAATCTCAAACTTTCTCCAAACTTCCACACTCTTCTCAAACCTTCCAAATATCAAATGAACCCACTATATAAAAGGAGTGCACTATTCCCTATTTCACAAAAATTGAATGAAATGAAATGAAAGAAAGAGAATAACGTAAAGGAAGAAGAGAGGGAAGAAGAAGAAGAATAAGAAAGAAAGAAAAGAAGAAGAGAAGGAAGAAAGAAGAAGAAAAGAAGAAGAAAAGATAGAAGCAAACCATGGAGGATGAAGAAGATCCAACAAATGAGGTAAAAAGACTTGACCCATAAACTTGATTTAATTTTTATGAAATATGATGATTGAAAGGGGTGTTGGATGATAGTTATGTGTAGGTGATTGAGTTGTGATGATGATTGAGATAAAAATTGTGTGATTAAATTTTAATTTGGATTGAAAGTTATTAAGTTTTGGGTTTAAATCTTTTATGGAGTATATGAATAGATTAAGTTGAGTGTGATGAATAATGATTTGGTTTATGTAGAATTGGATGTTATATGATGGTTTGAGTATTGATTTTGGTAGGAATGGTTCGGGTGTTGATTTGGGTGAATGGGTGTGTGATATGAGATGAGGTTTGAAGTTGGATTATGTTGTGGTGTAATGAATAAATAAATGGGGAGTAGAGATAACTGAGATTGTAGAAATGGTGAATTTGAACATTTCGCACACCAACTATTCGACAAATACCAAGCTCATATCAAATTAAGCATGATTTGTATGTTATAAAGAGTGTATATGATAGTAGAAATTCTGTGTTGTCGGGGATTTGATGGATTTAAAATGATGGATTATGTATTATGATAGATGAAGGATAATCTAATTGGAATTTTTTGTCCCATTCCAGGTAAATGTTGTAAGGTTTGATCACTTCTAAGAAGTTGATTGATCGACCATGTGTCCGTGTAAGTTCTTGTAAAAAAAGGTACATGTTGGTTTGATCACTTCTAACTTGAGTTTTATATGCCCGATCGATGAACTGTAAAGTCTTGGTAAACTAGACATATATGGGGTAACATATCCAAATTCAGAATTTTTGGACTCAAGATGAGACCGAACGAATTTTTGAAGTCGGGCTATCTGCTGCCCCTGTACCCAGTTTTTCCAATCGCACAACCTCTGAACTTCGGTCCATAACTTGAGTTCTAGGAATCGAAAACCACGATCCGTAAAAGCCAACATAAAATAGACACGTAAGCGAGTATTCTATTAAAAATTCAGCCCAAAATGCAACCCGATTAAGCGCACCGAATTTTAAAATCAGTATTACTACACTGAAATGTTCTGGAAAATGGGACATAATATGGAGTTTTGCGAAGTAGCTTGAGAGATCATTGAACGAGTGTAGTAAAAATTGTTAGACCATCCTAAAATAGTAGTAACATAGAGAGGATGATTTATCATGAATAACAAATATATTTTGTTAAGTAAGGATATAATTTGCAACCTTGTGCTAATTCTATATTATCATCAGGAGGTGCGGTTCCGCAACCATTGCAAGGCGTCACCGGCAAGTTTCGAATCAGTGAGTGGACACCTCTTTCTTTAAGTTGATTTTATTTATTGATTTACTTGTTCTTTATAAATTGAGACTTACTTTTCTGAAAATAGGGCGATAGCCATTATTTACTTACAGTTGTTTTCAGATAGTAATGATTTAGAAAAGAAATATTTTCAAACCTGAGTTTTATGTTTTCCGGGACATGAGGGAAAACTCACCCCAGTATGTTACTTGAGACAATATGGAATTAACGGACAGAGATATGTGCACATGTAGAGGACTAGGGGGACGGTGATACGTAACGCCCCTAGATCCTAGTTTCAGATCCAGGATGACGACATATGTTCGTGTACATGGACTCTAGTTCAGAGCTTGAGTGGTAGTATAGATCCGCACCCCCAGTTCTAGTTTGTGGCTTGGGGGACGGTGATACGTAACGCCCCAAGACCACCATTTTCAAAGACAGTAGTGGCATGCTTTGAGGGACGGCGATACGTAACGCCCCAAATACATGGATTTGCACTGCTGGCTACAGTTAGGCGTATGGGGGGACGGCGATACGTAACGCCCTCATACGTCAAGGTTTTCAGACACAGAGAACAGGTTGTTAGTAAATAGTTTTTCAAAAAAAATCAGATTTTCAGAGTTAGTTTTCAGAAAACAGAGTTTCAAAAGTCGTTTTCAGAAAGATGAAGTTTTCAGAAACAAAGTTTTCATATAAAGATATTTTTGGAACTATGGCTTTGAAATTAAAAGTTATTACAATCGTTTCTTTTAGTTTTCGTCCACTCACTTAGATCGTATAGCGATCTAACCCCCACTCTAGTTTTTGTATTTTACAGGTTTCTCGGAGGACGAGCTCGGGAGGACGGATACTGATGCAGTCACTAGGGATTGGGAGTCCACCAGTTCAAAGTCAGGAGCATGAGAGTCTAGTCAGAGTCAAAGTAAAGTCGCATGCATATATTAGTGTTGTAAAAGGCATTATGAGTATTCATAAAGGTGTTGTAAATAAAAGTGTAATTGAGTACACAGTTATGAGTAATAAAAGCATTTCATGATTATTGAGTTGGGATATGGTTCATTTGCATGAATTTGCATTTAGATGGTATATTAGTAAGGAATATAGTCGAGAAGTCAGAGGCTTATGGGGTTAGTTATGCCATACCCTGCCGGTGACATCTCCCAGATTCGGGGATGTTACAAAGATGGTATCAAAGCATGGTCTAGGGAGTCAGTGACTGCAGTAGGCAGAGTGATGAGGTCTGGTATACGCAGTATTTCCAGGATACTCGTATGCGAGGCACTACTTCTCAAGTATCCGATACTCGAGTACGTCCTCAAAGTTCCATAGACAGGTTAGTAAGCCTTCTTAGATCGTTCAAATAGTATTCCTCGTAAGAACAATTACACTTTAGATACAAGTTAAGAAATCTTCTTGAAGTTATACCGATCTAATACCAGAAGAATAAACGAGCTATGGAACCAGACAGTAGGATTTTAAGAAAAGTTAACACGGAAGTGAGAAAGGAAAATTATAAGAAAGTACAAGAGGGTGCATAAGAGTATAGGTAGCCAGAGATAAAGAATAGTAAGAAGATGGAATAAGACATAGAGATTTTGAGGATATCTCCCGAGGAATATGCAAGAGAATAGAAAAGCCCGAACAAGTAATAGAGCGCCTAGAAGTAAGATCCATTCCCTCCTCAGAACACTCTTTCAAGCCGAATAAGTAGTCTTCAAGTATTTCCTATAGATAATAAAACTCTAAAGATACTCACCCGGGAGAGTAGAAAGAGAAAGGGAAAACTAGAAAGGAAAAATAAGAAATGTATCTAGATGTTAAAGTGACCAGAGATAGTAAACGAAAAATATATAGTAGATGATAAAGAGAAAAGCTATAAGAAAAGTAAAGAGAGATGTAAGAGGGTAAAAGTAACCAGATATAAGAAGAGATTGAGATACATAATCAGATCGATAAGGAGTAAACAGAGATATAAAAAATAGAAAAAGACAAGAAATGCTGAAAATCTATAGTAATAAGAATTAGAATCACAGAGTTAAGTAATAAAGAATAATACCAGAACTAGTAGTAAAGATGAGTGTAGTAAGACTAGACCAAAATGAAATGTCGAGTAGATTAAGCAAAAATTTCTTTCCCAAAGTGAGATTCCCTTCATTCCAGAAATTCTTCCAAAGTTAACCAGATAATTCTCGAGCGTCTCGAATAGATAGTGAGTTCCCCGAATAACCGAGAACAATTATAAAACAGAAGAAGTAAGGAATTAGGAATTTCGTCAAGGCTTCTAATAGATGAAAGATGTTATAAGGATAAAGAGATTTTAGATCTTCCAAACTCAGACCTATAGGCAAACAAGATGAATGGCGACAGAAGCAACAATTAGTTACCCTAGCCAGGGATCCAATAAATAAGGCCTCGACCTATCTAGATCCTCACTCCACCGAGATACAAGCAGTTCCTATCCACATGAGTATAGGCGACCGTAAGAAAACCAACGGGAGTCCATTTCAAGAAATGAAAGGACCTTGAGAGGCAGACCACCTAGAGAAGAGGATCAAAGAAATTCGAGGACATAAAGAAGAAAACCCAGGGTAATGCAAAGATTAAGGTAAGTCAGAGTGAGGCTTGCTAGACGATGTATTTTTCTCTATTTTATTTTCCGATAAGGTTTCCGTAAGCCAAAGGTTTTGGAATGATCCCTAAAACTTGATTGCCACCTTCTTGCACGGCCTTTGAAACACATCTCATCAATCCAAGATTGCCACTGCTATATATTAAGTGCATGTTTCTTTCCGCCATATAACTCTACCCAATATTTTGCAGCTTCAACAAATTGGTTTAGTTTCGGAGCTAGTTCCACAAAACACACAGATATTATTGACTGTGTCGTTTCTTGAAGTTTCTCCATTTTTGTTCACTCTTTTATCTGAGTGTGTCGAAGAGAGAAATGACGAGATGTATTTATGGATCCTAAAAAAAAGGTGAGTAATAAAAGCACTAGTACCTGTAAAATGACAATGGTCATATGAACAGTAAAATAGATCGTGAAAGTAACAAAATTTAGATACTGTTGGTAAAAATTAAAGTAAAAGAAATCAAAACAATAAACTAATGTAAATCAAAATAGTAATTTAAAGGAAAGCAAATCAAAGCAATAAATTGAAACAATATGTACTGGTAGTTGTGATTCTGGCTCACATATTCCTTTGATTTTACGTTCAGTAACGGCTTGAACGCCTACTATAGGTCGATGATATACTTCCCATCCAATTTTCTTATAAATTAACAAACACGGTCTTTTAAAGTCAAATTCCCGAGACTGTATTGTTGTCTTTCTTTTTGAAATTGTGTATGCAAATTTCGAATTACTCGATGAACATGTCCATTAGGATGTGTCTCAAGAGTCAATGATATATCATCTAAAGGCTCCTTACTCAAGTCATCTCTAATGAGTTGAATTTTATCTTCGCGATTGTCACACAATCATTCCTAAAAAAACAACAACGAGTGTTGCACGTCTAACGTGCACATTTATAACAAACCCTAATTATTTAGCTCTCTTTTCTTTGCATATATGTTTTTCCCTAAACCAGACATGTAAGAAATGAAAGATTCAGATGACTCAGCTACCAAGCGAACCATTACTTCATTACCCAAAGAATTGTTGGACAATTATGACCCATAGCGTCACTATTTGTACAGATCATGGTTGTTGCTGTACAAATTAACTATGTGACAAAGGAGATTGCTCTCTTATCATTTGTGTAGATCACCAAGATGTAAAATGATAGGAGGTCCTTATGATTTGTTCCTAAAATGAGATGATATGAGACAGTATCAGTCCACGAAGGATAATCATTAATATCCTAGTCAGAGGTATTATCGAGATTGGACATCGATAATACGTAAAAGACTAGTATTACACTTGTTCACTTTGTGATGGCATAACGTCATAGTTCTCATATATTTTGGATTTATACTCATCAAGTCGACTCATAGGAGTGCGTAGTATGCCGTGTTTTACCATGTGTACCGTGAAACAGCTTGGGTGCTATGGGTAGTCCTAAGAGGAGGTGACCGTGGGAACCCATTAGCCCCCCTGGAATCCCATTGGTATTATGAATGTGTCTATGGGAGTCTGCAATCAGGGTAGGTGTATTTGGTCTTAACCTGAGACTTGCACCGCTAATACTTGCGACAATCAATATGCTTTGGTTGCGGTCGTTCAGGGCTTTAACACGGTTCTGTGTACGCCTATTCTGGGTTATTGAGAATCGTAGTGTGTTGGGTGTGATGTCAAGACGAAAGTATCATTCTAGTCATAGTGGAGATGATGGTCACGTAGGATACGTAACTTGTTCTCTTATATGCTCGAGCTATCGGGATATTATGACTAGGTCATGTTTATCCGATTATAGAGACTAGTTACCAGAGATCCGATATGTGCTTCGTACGGGGCAGACACAATTCCAGCCCCATGCTTAACATGTGACATCCGATACTGGATCGACATACGCAATACTACGTATACTACGCCTGATATAGATCCTTTATTCCTGTAAGGATATTTCTGGAGAATTGGGTAGGCATGGCGCTTTGCTAGAAGTCAACTTTGTCTTGTAAATCGGTATAAACGTAGTACTTGGTACTTACGTGTTCGGATAGTCCGACGACCATATTTACTGCCAACATATCCGGGGATCTCATGGGTCGCTTCCCGAAGATTCACTAATGACGTATGACTCGCACTTTATAAATCTGGGATTAATAAGATGAGAGAGAAAATTAATCTGGGATTAATTACGGAGATATTTTATCTGGGATAAAATATTAATTAAAGAGAGAGAACGATTAATTTGGAATTAATCGATAAAATAATATATATTTGTTATATTATACGAAATTAGATTTTGACGCGAAATTGAAATTAGATTTTAATTCGGGCGATCGAGTTAATTTAGAATTAATTCGTTAGCTACATGAATAGTAATTTCGCTAGGCATAATCATTTACTTACGTCGCAACGAAAAATTCATTAATTTGGAATTAGCGAACCCGAGCCCGAGAGTGTTTGCGAGCGCATTCGCATTTTGAATTCGAGTGCGGCACGCAAGTCACATCAAGCGTTAAATCGCTAGTCGCATCAAGCGTCAAATCACATGTCACTTTGAGTGATGTGACAATTTGATTGATTGATTGAGTGATTGATGTGGTAGTTGAAAAGCATTAATTGGTTTTTGCTTTTTGACTTTTGGTAAATGGAAAAGGGTTTTGTTTTTTGATTTAAAAAAAATCAATATAAAAACAAAACAATTTTTCCTTCTCTCTCTCTAACCACTTACGGTATTCTCTATTTCCCTCATCTTCTCTCACGGCTTGGTGTCAATTTCTTTCTTCTTCCATTTCTGGTTCTTCCGAAAGACAAAGAGAAGCAAGAGAGTGATTTTGTTGCAAAATCAAGTGCTAGCACACACAATGAGTCTTTCTAAGGTGATAGGGAACCGATTTCGTGAGCTTGGAATCCATTTTGGAAGCTTGGAGCTTGGAGCTTCAATAGAGGACATCCATGGCCGATTCTTGGAGGAGCCAAAGCAGCAAATGCCGAGCAGTCCACTGCCCAAAAGCTTCAGTGCCGAGCCATCTTGGAGGAAGAAAAGGCTTGTGTTCATCGCGTCGCAAGATCCGTTCAATGTGAGTATGATTCCGCCATTCTCCTTTGTGTATTCACATGCGTTTTTGT
Source organism: Zanthoxylum bungeanum (assembly GCA_019454045.1). Lineage (NCBI taxonomy): Eukaryota > Viridiplantae > Streptophyta > Magnoliopsida > Sapindales > Rutaceae > Zanthoxylum > Zanthoxylum bungeanum. The sequence continues at coordinate 17,120 of SKCR01030119.1, forward strand.
GCTTGATTTCATTCTTGGGACCTAATTAGAAACCAACAATGGTATCGGAGCTTAAATTGAGCATGAAATATTTTAGGGTTTAAAATTGGGTAAAATCAATTTGAGCATGATTTGGTTAAATTGATTGATTAAGTATGCTTGGATGTTGATTAATTGAAGTTGTGCATGATGAATTTCATGAAATTTGATTGGATCAAGTTTTCCTCAATTGTGTTGGCTTGGCCGATTATTGAAGAGCCCTAATGTCTTGGTAATTTTTGTTTTTTTTTTATCATTGGATGACTTAAAACTATTGGGTAAAGTTGATTTGAGGTTTAATTGGATTGAATTTTGAATTGGACAAATTTTCCCCAAATTAGTGGCTTGGCCGAATCTAATGAGTTTTTGAAATTCATGGTGTTTTTTGATTTTTGATTCATTGGATGAGTTGAAATGATTTGGGAAATGATGATTGTGGATTCAATTGGATTGAAACTGAATCAGAATGAAAAACCCTTCTATTGCCGAGAATGACAAAGCATGAAAATGGGTTTGATTTTTGATAAAATGTGTTGGACATGTTTTTTTGTGAAAGTGCATGATTAATTAGGCTAATTGATGTTTTAGAAATGTTAATTGGGTAATTAATTGTGTAATACACTTTAGGTTAATTAAATTATGAAATTGGATTTGTGTAATTTAATTAATTTGGGCTTATTTTGGAAATTGGGCCTTAAAGGTTGTAATTGGGCTTATTGGGCTTGGTTGTACCAAGTTAGGTTTAGGCTAAATTGGTTGGATCCAATTGGGTCCAAAACCGCATCCATAAAGTCCAATTATGACTTAATGGACCTTAATTTTAATTGGGCATAATGGGCCTAAATTGGTTTCTAGGCACATAAGGGTGATTCCTTTAAATGGGCTTTAGTCTTTGGGTTTGACCCGAGTTGACCAAAAGTCCATGCCTTAAAGAAATTAATTAAAAGCCCATTGGACTTTAATTAAATAAACATTGGATGTTAATCGGGCTTGAGACCCGTAACGATTAAATTTGGAATTTAAATCGTAAAAGGTTTATTAATAAAGTGTAATATTTAATTTGGAATTAAATAGAGAATTAGTATTAAATACATATTAAATTGGATTTAATGTTGTAGTTTAATTTAATTCAAGAATTCGTACTTTGAGTACTTATTCGCAAAACGAGTTTGACTCGCGCAAAATCAAATCGTTGTTTGAACATTGGATGATCACTAATTATCAGATTAATTAATTGGATTAGATTGATTAATAACATGCTTGTGTGAATACATGGTTGCGATGCATGAATAATGTATATCGGATGGATATTAGATGGGTGGGGCAATTTTGGAAATTGTTGTAATAAATTTTAAATTTATTAATTGGACCTGCGTGTCCAGCCTATTACCTCATTTCTCATTGTATTTCTCTTCTCACCTATTCCCCTCAATGTAAATGAGGTTTCTTTAGAAGTGTAGTGTAACGGGTAGAAGTAAATACATGTGCTAGCAGGAGAGAGGAATGAGAGAAATTTGATCTAGGATCAATGTGTAAAGTATCCATCCGCATATCATTATTATTTTATCATATGCGCTTTATTATGTGTTTAGAATGCATGTTTAAGGGTGTATGATGATGAGACCTTAACAAAGATAATAAATTGGTTGCCAATTTGCACGCGAAAAACCCTCGCTAAATATTAAGCGTTTTTCCTTCCATTGAGTGATTGTTACTCAAGATCTAAGACATGCATTGGCTTGTTGGACAAAGTCAAGGCCTTTGTCTGTCGAGGATGTGTTTGAATCACGAGAGCTTTGTTCCATATTGGTGTCTTGTCCAAGTTGTGGTTTGTTGGCCAAAGTCAAGACCACTTCTTGTCCATCGACATTGATTACGAAGCTTTCCATGGTCAATGGGTCGCGCTTAACTGGGATCACTAAGTTTGTTGTGCCAAAGCCAAAGCTTAGTTGATTCAGAGAAAAATGTTAGGTAATACATTGGATATATTGGCATATATAAGATATATGTTTCGGACTTGGATGTCCCCCTACCGGATCTAGGAATTGGATTTGATCCAATTGATCTTAGAGATCTACCTAGTTAATTATCATACAATTTGTTGGCCAAAGTCAAGATTGTGTGATATTTAACGGGATCCTAGCCCACTAGGAAACACGGTTTCCCGAGTACTCGACAGAAGGTTAGAGGCTCGCCGAAAAATAGTGGGAGGCAAGTATTAAATTTGCAATATTCGTTTAGTAACTTGCCCTACGCACTCAATCACAAATTATTCCGTCGTTAAATTAAATGTTAGTTGGACTAATATTTAAATTGTTGTTTTAATAAACAGTTGGACTGTATTGTAGTTGATTATATAATTGGATTATAGTAATCAATATATTTGAATTAATTAGTTTCAATTAATAGTTGATTTTATAGTTGTACTATAGTAATCAATATAATTGAGGTTAATTGATTTAAATTATATTTGATTGTATAGTTGGACTATAATAATCATTATAATATATAGTACCACAAATCGTTGATTAAATAGTTGGACTATTAGAATCAAGATATAAATGAAAGATTAGTGTTTAAAACATAATCTTGGGTGAAAATGTATTTAAACGACTATAATTTTCAAATTGGGAATAAAGTTTCAGGATGGTCCTGGAAACTAATAAGTTACTTTACTTGATAAAATAACGTATTAGGCATAAGCCTGGAGTTAAGCAAATAAGTGGAACATGATATTTGGAATATTCATGTAATGATAACTTTAGTGCTTAATCCATTATACTTGTCATAGACTCCTTAATTTCTTTATCAGAATTAATGATTAGATCCCTAAAGTATGTTAATGAAATTAAAGGATCTTCATAGATTAGATCTCAGAAGTACTTTTATTGCAATAGTAAACTCTTGGAGAGTTAATGGCTATACTCAAGGAGACAAAGCCAAAGTTTGCAATAATGCAAGTAGCGCAAGGCGCATCTTACTTCGATATTCCAAAAGGCCAAGGCTTGGCCAAAGGCTTCTGAAATGTGAAAATGGCAAAGGCAAAATCATTATAATCTTATGGGAAGATAAAAGGACATATCCCAAGAAGGAATTGAAGACGAGCAAGGCTCTGACTTCAAATATGTTTGTCATAAATATGTTCACAACTAGTATTAAAATTGGATTTTAGATACTTAGTGTGGTACATAAATATGTACTGATGTTCAGAATCTGCTATGAGCAGGATACTGACTTCAGTTGAGATTAATCTGCGGATTGGAAACGGGACGACAGTCGCTATTCAACCGTAGATACCTAAGTTTAGGAACTACCCTTCGGGTATGTACTTAAATTAGGAAACTGTTATAATGTAACTAGTTTGACTAGAAACATTATCTTTATATCAGTGTTTAATCCGTTGTGGATTTACCTTTATATTCTAGAACACTAAAGTGTTTTATTATATAAAGATGATATTGAGATAAACACATTAGATGTGAATAATAGTATTTATATTTAGAATATAAATAAATCTCAAAACATGACAAACTAATAGCTCAAAACTGATTTGATCAGGTTGAAACTTGTATGTGGCATTGTTGTCAGTGACACAGTTAAACAAGACTCGTATATCCACACTTTTGAAGAGTGAGTACTAGGACTGATTTGATTCCAATCAAATAAAGTCTACGAATCTAGTTTATTGGGCACAGTGCCTATAACACTATTTACTTGGTAAAAGTGCAAAAGCCACCGATCTATTAGCCCTCGGTCATAGTGACGTAAGTGGGCCCATGTCTAGCTAGGCTAGAGATGCATATGAATGTTTCGTGACCTTTACGGATGTGGCATCGCGTTATGGTTACGTGTTTCTTTTGAAACACAAATCGGAAACTTTTAAAGTTTCGACACGAAATAGACAAACAGATCGGCTAAAGTATTAAACCATCACGGTTTGACCATGATGAAAATACTTAAGCAATAAGTTTCTCATATATTTGAAAGAGTATAGTATTCTTTCAATGAGGACTCCTCCCGGAACACGTCAGTTTGACGGTGTGTCCGAAATGAGAGACCGAATTTTGTTGGACATGATAAGGTTAATCATGAGTCGCTCTGAGCTACCATTTCCTTCAACGGATACGCAAAACAGTGCAGAACTTATTTTGAATAAGGTTCCTTAAAAATCTGTTTGACAGATTTCATATTAGATATGAACAAGAAAGAAACTGGGTTTTTCTCATTCCTGAATATTTGGGTATGCTAGGCATATGTTTGGTTGATACCAAACTAAAACCCAAATCGGATAAGTGCCAATTGTAGGTTATCCTAGGGATACCAAAGTATATTACTTATACAACTCACGAGAGAGCAATGTAATTGTTGCTCGCCATGCGCTTTTCCTAAGAGGAATACCTATATGCAGTGGTAAGTGGGAGGATAGTAAAACTCGATGAAAATCGGAGTAATACTATTCAAGGCGTCGAATCCTTATTGGAACACAAATAGTTCATCAAGGATGAAACTACACCGATAATCTTCGAATACACAAGAACCGAGTAGGTCGGTGAGAGTCAGAAAACAACCTGGGGTATGGGTTTCTGATCTAACCTCGTAAAGATGTCAATCTTTTGAGGAACATGAACTGACTACGTATAAGGAAGTGATACAAGGTATCGACTCCCTATTATGGCAAAGTGCTATAATTTCCGATATGGATTCCATGTATATCAACTATGTTTGGATACTAATTGACGTACCGCAAGGCATTGTGCCTATTGGTACTAAATAAGTCTTCAAGGAAGACATACATGGATGGCAACATACCATCATACTAAGATAGGCTTGTAGCGAAACGGTAGAGTTATCAACATTGTGTTGATTACGACGAAACCTCTTACCTGTTGCCACGAAAAATCCATTTCGACAATGCTTGCTGATGCTGCATGTTTCATTTATGAAATATGGCAGCTGAATGAGAAAACTGTTTTCCTTAACAGAAACCTTTCGGAGGATGTTTACACATCAAGAAGGTTTTGTCAAACCATAACAAGCAAACTAGGTTTGCAGGTTATTCGATCCATAAATGGATTGAAGCAAGCATTAAGTTCTAGGAATTATCATTTTGATGTAATCATAATGTGTATGATTTAATTCAAAACGATAATAATTCTTGTGTATATAAGGAGGTTAGTGGGAGCGCACTAATAGTGAATGTCCTGAGTAATTATGATATATCATTTCTTGGAAATGATATTCCCATAATATAATCGGTGAAAGCTTGGCATTCATGAAAACGACTATAAGTCGTGACAACGGTACTATAAAGATTGAATAACTTAACAATGAGCTGGAAATCTTCCAAGCAAGATACTGTTACCGAATAAACAACTAATGCGGGTTATTGCTGCAGCTGATGAGCGGAAAATATATCAATATTTACCGCCCCTTTTACTTAATATTTTGTTTAGTTTCTCGGGTTTGATGAACGTTTTGATATGTTTTAGTTTATTTTGCAGATAAAATAATATTGGGACTTAATGAAATCATTTAGGACGAAATATAAGTCAAATAAGGGCAAAAATTGGACTTGACATATTAATTTTGGAGATTGGAAACTTGAAAGGGCGTTTTAACGAAGTGCAGTTTTGGAAATTCCAGTTTTGTGCATTTGTCGTAATTTGGGCATAACCTTTTACTCCGATATCGAATTGAGCTGATTCAAGTTCCAGATTAAAGAAGACTCAAAGATCTACAGTTTTGAAAGACAAAATAATTTCGAATTCTGAAGATTTCATGCCCGAAATTGATGAACCATCCAGAAGTGTGTTGTGTGTAATTATTAGAGTCACTTTCAATCATTTTCAAAGCAAAAAAATAAATTAATAATAAATAATAAAAATTATCAAATCATCACCAAACATGATAAAAGATTAGTGGAGCAATTAATAATGGATTTGGTGCAGCAATTAGTGGAGCAATTAATAATTGATTTGGTGGATGATTTGATGGAGGCAAAATTTTGCCTATAAATAACAAGTCATTTCATTTGTAAAATTCATACTTTCTTCTAAGGAATTCCTTAAGAATACTAAGAAGATTGTTTTGTGCATTTACTTTTCAGCAATTTACTTTCAGCATTTACTTTTCAGCAATTTACTTTCAGCATTTACTTTTCAATATTTAATTTCAGCATTTACTTTCCGTCATTTACTTTTCAGCAATTTAATTTTCAGCATTTTACTTTATGTCTTTTAATTTATTTAAGTTTTTACTAGCCTTAGTTATGTCTTAGTTATCTGGGGTTGTGATGAATTCTAATATCACCGGTTTATAAGGGGTTATTTTATAGTTTGGGTAATTTAAAGGTTTACTTATTTAGTCTTAAGCTTAATGCTTCTTGTTGTCTGATCACCAATAAGATTGACGTGGTAAATCTAAAATGAACTAGACATAGAGATTTTAGGTTTCAGCCTTAGACTTAATAGCCCACGATCTTCCTTGAGGATAGATAACCCTTTAATAGATTTCCTTACATGATAGACATATACCTGTCGGGCGGGGGTAGCCATAATTGGAACTTAAACTTAATGAATCCAGATAATTTGGTTGACATAGATATATGGTTCAATTGGGTTAAACTGGGTATTTGCGTCTGACCATCGACAAAGGCTTTTGCATAATTTAGTGTTCCAGGTTAGTAAACTGATTTATTACACAAACATAAAATAATCACTTCATCTTTTAAAAGATATTAGAAAGATTCACAACCCTAGATCTTTGTGTCTTTTGTTATTTTCCTTAGTATTTTCTTTTGTCTTTTTATTTATTTATTTATTTTGCAAAACAACAATCAACCAAATCAATCAAGCAATCATTCTCTTCACCCTCAATTAGATATTTGTAAATAAATAGATTCAATAATTAATAACAACAGTAGGAATTAAGTCCTCGTGGTATCAATATTTTTATACTACTTGAACGATACGTTCGCTTGCATTATACGTGTTTGTTTACGCCGATCAAGTTTTTGGCGCCGTTGCCGGGGACTTATTTTTCTTGAGTTATTAATTTTGAAGCTATCTAATTTACTTGTATCTAATTTTCTTTATTTTTAACTGTAATTTTTATTTCTTTCTTTTGTTTTCAGGTGATTGAAAAAATGGAACATTATTGGGAGATTGAAAGATCACGAGCTGTTGTCCAGCCCAAATCTGGGAGATACACCCCAAATCTGGGAGCAACAGTCCGGTTTTCTGAGGCCTGTTGTCCAGCCCAACAACTATCACTGGATGTCAGAATCAAGCAATTCTACATTTGCTCAACAGAATGAAATGGGGAGATGTGTAATTTGTGATGGTAACCACCCGAGCGATCAATGTATATACCTTTTAGAATGGCAGAATTATTGGAATCATTCAAGGTACGAAGAACCATCACATTTTCCATCTTATTCAAGGTACGAAGAACCATCACATTTTTCATCTTATCCACCATCTACCTTCGATTTCCATCAACAATCAGAACCATCAGAGGAAGATCAGTTGATTCACATGCTCAAAGATTGGCTCGAAGAACATGAAGCTCAATTAGATGCACAAATTCAGAGACAATCAGAATTCATTCAGAGGATGACAGATCAAATGAGACAATTAACAGAAAACCGGAACATCATACCTCAAGAAGCATTTTTAGATGACACTGATGAAGCCTTCGAGTACCCAGAGATCCACAATGACACCTTAACAGAGGAGGAGGCTGAGAAGTATCAACAACCAGAGGTATCAGTTCAGGAGCCCGAACCAGCAAAGTCTCAATTTGATTTTTATTATTCTGATTCTAACGAGGATGAAGCTGATCTATTTGTACCAACTGCACCAACAACGGAGGATCAAACTTTCAATCCTCAAAATGACGATCTTGGAGACTATTTTGCAATGATTTTTGAAGAAGATCTACCTGAGCCAATCATTTCACCCAGATCAGAGGATGGAAACCTAAAATCTGACATTTCTTTTCATCCTCAGGTTGATAATTTTGAAGCATGCATTTCACAGATAACAGATGAAGAGCTGAATACGAAAATTTTAAAATACATCTGTGAAGAAAAGGTGGAGCAAGAAACAGAGCAAATGGAGGAGCAATTGTCAGACAAAATTGAAGATCCAGTGAATTCAGAAGAAACATCACTGTTTTGGGGAGTACAATTCGAATATATCACCCAGAAGCTTGACAGAATGGAACTTTCATTCAAAGTCAAGCACCATACGAGACCTCCTGATTTTCTTTCTTTCTTTTCAGGAACCACTGAAGCAACAAAGATAAAAAAGGTGGCACGAGCACTGAATGAGACAAAACTCTTTTTGCCACCTTACCGTTGGAAGAGACCATTCAAAAGTAATGCTCACGGGATTGTCTTTGATCGGATTCAGTCACGTCTGGCTGAAGACGAAAAATTTAGCGCTAGCAGGGAGCAACCCATGCAATTTGTTGTAATTTCTTTTTATATTTTGTGTATACATGTTGTAGAATTTTTTAATTTTGAGTGTTATTTTTGTAAGGAAAACACAAACAGAGCATTTTTAGACAGAAGGAATGATGTTTGGCAAAAATGAAAGCTAATTCATTAGCGATGGCTGAGTAAGGAATGGATTCTTGAGACGCATCCTAATGAATTTATACTAAGCGAGTGGCTTATTGCGTACACAATTCCGTTGCCTTAATTATTGCTTTGATTTGCTATTCTGTTGTAATGATCTTTACTTTCATAGACAAGATCAAGACTTTTTGACCTTTCACGATTCATTTGTTGTTTAGCTAATAAGCTTCATCTGGAAGATACTAGTGCTATTATTACTCACCCGTTTCAGGTACTATAAAATCAGCCCGTCATTGCACTTTGGAAGGCATCCTGATTTGAGAAAGAAATACATAAAAAAAAATGGAAGCCACTTCGAGAAGACGAGTTGAGAACATTTGTGTGTTTTGCGGTAGTAGTGTTGGTGTTAAGCCATAATACATAAAGCAGCACATGAATTGGGTCGAGTCTTAGCTGCAAGGAATATGCACTTAATATATGGCAGGGGTAATCTTGGACTTAGGGGATCATTTCAAAGGCTGTACAGGAAGGACGCAGTCAAGTTTTGGAATCATCCCAAAACCCTTGGCAGAGGCAAATCTTATTGGATCATCAAACGGAGAGGAACTGATCGTGCCAGGTATGTCTGAACGACTGGTAGAAATGATTAACCGTACTGATGCTTTTATCGCTTTGCCAGGTGGCTTGGGCACATTGGAGGAAATTTTTATAGTGCTATCTTGGGCGAACCTGAACATACACCAGAAACCGCTTGGACTGTTTAACGTTGATAGCTTTTATGATTTTCTTTGTGTGTTTCTTGATGATGCCCGGAGAGAAATAGGGTTTGTGTCAAAACCTATGAAAGAACTCATTTTCACTGCCAGAACTACTCCGGATCTAATTGATCAACTCATAGCCTATGAACCACAAGTTGATCATATTCTTTCAAAGATAAATTGGTCCGAGGACGATCGTGGTAAGAGGCGTCGAATTAATCTGGATCTTAACCTTTAATTCCTGTAGAATTTCAGCTAACCAGGTACTATCTTCTAAACTCTTCTTCTACTGTTTAAGACATTGAGGACAATGTCTCATTTAGGTTTGGGGGAGGGAATTAGTTGATCAGTACATTTTTTTTAGTTTGTGTGTTGTTTTTATTTTTAGTCCAAAATTTTTTCGAATAATACAAAAAAAAATTGAAAAATTTTCAAAAATTACAAAAATATTTTGCATTTTTGTGTTTTTATTTTGACTAAAAAGGTGAAATTGGTAAAAGATAGCTGAGTAAGGAGTTTCCACTCCTGAGACGTATCTCAAACCTATTTCGAAACAAGTTAATTTTTATTTATTTCATTTTAAATTATTTAATTTGTAAATTCTCTATAAACTGATTAAAATGGATCTTCATATGCTCAGTTAGCAGATATTATCAACATGCATAATAACATACGGACATGAGCTAAAATTGAAAAGTTTGTAATATTCAGTGCTCTAGTTTAATTGGAGGAAGCATCTCAAAAAGTGATGAGAGTAAAAAAAAAATCTAAGATCCGAGTTATTAAGTCTGTAAGGGTGTTTTAACACCTAGTGCCCTAAGTTTGGTAGTCACGGGCCCAAAGCTCGCTAAATGGATCAAAGATGCTGCAAAAATATATATCTGAAGTCTGAGTAATTAAGTCCATAGGGGTGTCTTAACATCTGGTGCCATAAAGCCAACTGATTTGGGAGCCACCGACCCAACACTCGCTACATAGACGGAAGATATTGTATATAAAAAAAATCAAAAAAAAATCAAAAATCAAAGAAAAAAAAATCAGAAAAATTATTCCATTGCTGCAAAAAGATGTGAATTCTGATAAAACTTTAGGACAAATATATTACTCTCTTATCAACTACACTTGTGACTGTGTGGGAAAAAATGAGTTGATTAATAGTTTATCGGTTGTGCATATGGAGAATGGTAAATATAATCGGAGAATTTACTTATTCAGTAATTTAGAAAGAAAGAAAACAACTAGTAACTTAAGTAGAAGTTTTGATTCCCTGATTAGTCACTAACTTCTTTATTCTCTTTTCTCTTGTCTTTTTGCTTTTGTGTGCATTAGTTTTATTATCTTTTTACTTTTGTAAAACGTTTGTGGTTATCGTTGCTGTAAGCCCTCACGAGACTATAACTCGTCCACTAGGGACACCTAGGGGTTTAAAGGCTTGTTGCATATGCTAAATGCAACCGTGATCCCTACGAAAGTGGATTAGTTTAATTTTAATTGTTTCTTGTATTTTATTTTATTTTTTTGCTCGAGGACTAGCAAAATGTTAGGTTTGGGGGTGTGATGAGCGGAAAATATATTAATATTTACCGCCCATTTTACTTAATATTGTTTAGTTTCTCGGGTTTGATGAACATTTTGATATGTTTTAGTTTATTTTGCAGATAAAATAATATTGGGACTTAATGAAATCATTTAGGACGAAATATGGGTCAAATAAGGGCAAAAATTGGACTTGACATATTAATTTTGGAGATTGGAAACTTGAAATGGCGTTTTAACGAAGTGCAGTTTTGGAAATTCCAGTTTGTGCATCTGTCGTAAATTGGGCATAACTTTTTACTCCGATATCGAATTGAGCTGATTCAAGTTCTAGATTAAGAAGACTCAATGATCTACAGCTTTGAAATACAAAATAATTTCGAATTCTGAAGTTTCATGCCCGAAATTGATGAACCATCCAGAAATGTGTTGTGTGTAATTATTAAGTCACTTTCAATCATTTCAAAGCAAAAAAAAATTAATAAATAAATAATAAAAATTATCAAATCATCACCAAACATGATAAGAGATTAGTGGAATAATTAATAATGGTTTTGATGGAGCAATTAGTGGAGCAATTAATAATTGATTTGGTGGATGATTTGATGGAGGCAAAATTTTGCCTATAAATACCAAGCCATTTCATTTGTAAAATTCATACTTTCTCTGAGGAATTCCTTAAGAATACTAAGAAAATTGTATCTTGTTTGTTTATTTACAGCTTTGTAATTAATTTCCGCTTTCACACTTTATTTTCTTTACTTTTCAGTTTTTACTTTCCGCAATTTACTTTTACGCACAATACTTTTCTTTCTTTAATTTTCAGTTTTTACTTTTCAGTAATGAGGAGGTAACTCCCCTTGTTGGGGTAAAAGGTAAAACTTTTATTACTAATATTTATATTAATCTCCCTTAATTATAATATATAGACTAGTTAAAACCCGACTTAACGAGGATACCGCCATATTGGTCGGTTGGTAATTATTTAAATTGGTTTTAACCTGACTAAACTGGATACCGCCTGATTGGTCGGTTGGTAATTAATCATTAATTTGACTTAATCTGGATACCTCTTATATGGCTGGTTGGTAATTATCATGCAAAGTTAATATATTATATTAAGGGAGATATCTAAAATAGAAGTAATAAAAGTTGATCATTTTACCTCAGCATTTTCTTTTATTGTACTTTTACTTTATTTACTTTTCAGCAATTTACTTTCAGCATTTACTTTTCAGCAATTTACTTTCAGTATTTACTTTTCAGGAATTTACTTTCAGCATTTATTTTCAGTATTTAATTTCAGCATTTACTTTCCGTCATTTACTTTTCAGCAATTTAATTTCAGCATTTTACTTAATGTCTTTTATTTTATTAAGTTTTTATACTAGTCTTAGTTATGTGTTAGTTATCTAGGGTTGTGATAAATTATAATATCACCGGTTTATAAGAGGTTATTTTATAGTTTGGGTAATTTAAAGGTTTACTTATTAAGTCTTAAGCTTAATGCTTCTTGTTGTCTGATCACCAATAAGATTGATGTGATAAATCTAAAATGAACTAGACATAGGGATTTTAGGTTTCAGCCTTAGACTTAATAGCCCCGATCTTCCTTGAAGATAAATAACCCTTCAATAGATTTTCTTACATGATAGACATATACCTGTCGGGCGGGAGTAGCCATAATTGGAACTTAAACTTAATGAATCCTGATAATTTGGTTGACATAGATATATGGTTCAATTGGGTTAACTGGGTATTTGCGTTTGACCATCGATAGAGGCTTTTGCATAATTTAGTGTTCCAGGTTAGTAAACTGATTTATTACATAAACATAAAATAATCACTTCATCTTTTAAAAGATATTAGAAAGATTCACAACCCTAGATCTTTGTGTCTTTTGTTATTTTCCTTAGTATTTTCTTTTGTCGTTTTATTTATTTATTTATTTATTTTGCAAAACTACAATCAACCAAATCAATCAAGCAATCATTCTCTTCACCCTTAATTAGATATTTATAATAAATAGATTCAATAATTAATAACAACAGTAGGAATTAAGTCCTCGTGGATCGATATTTTTATACTACTTGAAAGATACGTTCGCTTGCGTTATACGTGTGTGTTTACGCCGGTCACAGCTGAGCAACAATAGAAGCCATTTGGGTCGATAACAAATCTAATTAGATTAGATACAGTTCTATTAGCAGCTGAGCTAGGCTTCAGCACAAGCTAAAGAATTAATGGTCTCATCAACGATCCAGATATATACTTCGATATTCATCTGATTCATTCGGATCATACATCGTGGCGATGTGATGATCGAATAATCGCATCAGATGATAATCATGTAAATCCGCTGACGAAAATATTTTCTCAGCAGTTTGAGCCAACCGTACATGGTTTGGGTGTCAGACACTCGAGGACTGGCTATAGGCCAAGTGGGAGATTGTTGGACAATTATGACCCATAGCGTCACTATTTGTACAGATCATGGTGTTGTTGTACAAATTAACTATGTGACAAAGGAGATTGCTCTCTTATCATTTGTGATTAGATCACCAAGATGTATAAATGATAGGAGGTCCTTATGATTTGTTCCTGGATTGAGAATGATATAAGACAATATCAGTCCACGAATGATAAATCATTAAATATCCATAGTCAGAGTATTATCGAGATTGGACATCGATAATACGTAAAAGACTAGTATTACACTGTGCACGTTGTGAGGGCACAACGACATAGTTCTCATATATTTGGGTATATGATACTCATGCAAGTGTGATAGGAGGTTGTGTTTTACCGATGGTACGAGAAACAGCTTCGCCTGGATAGACCCTGCGGAATCCCATTGGTAGTATGACTATGTGTCTATGGGAGTCTGCAATCAGGGTAGGTGTATTTGGTCTTAACCTGAGACTTGCACCGCTAATACTTGCGACAATCAATATGCTTTGGTTTGCGGTCGTCCAGGGCTTTAACATGTTCTGTATACGCCTATTCTGGGTATATTGAGAATCGTAGTGTGTTGGGTGTGATTTCAAGACGGAAGTATCACTCCAGTCATAGTGGAGATGATGGTCACGTAGGATACGAAACTTGTTCTCTTATATGCTCGAGCTATCGGGATATTATGACTAGGTCATGTTTATCCGATTATAGAGACTAGTTACCAGAGATCCGATATGTGATTCGTACGGGGCAGACACAATTCCAGCCCAGGCCTAGCACGTGACATCTGATACTGGATCGACATACGCAATACTACGTATACTACGCCTGATATAGATCCTTTATTCCTGTAAGGATATTCTGGAGAATTGGGTATGCATGTCGCTTTGCTAGAAGCCAACCTTGTCTTGTAAATCGGTATAAACTTAGTACTTGGTACTTACGTGTTCGGATAGTCCGACGACCGTATTTACTACCAACATATCGGAGATCTCATGGGTCACTTCCCAAAGATTCACCGATGACGTATGACTCGCACTTTATTAATCTGGGATTAATAAAATAAGAGAGAAAATTAATCTGGGATTAATTACAGAGATATTATATCTGGGATAAAATATTAATTAAAGAGAGAGAACGATTAATTTGGAATTAATCGATAAAATAATATATTTGATATATTATACGAAATTGGATTTCGACGCGGAATTGAAATTAGATTTTAATTCGGGCGAACGAGTTAATTTAGAATTAATTCGTTAGCGACGTGATAATGATTTCGCTAGGCATAATCATTTACTTACGTCGCAACGGAAAATTCGTTAATTTGGAATTAGCGAACCCGAGCCCGAGAGTGTTTGCAAGCGCATTCACATTTCGAATTCGAGTGCGGCATGCAAATTTCTAGTCGCATCAAGCGTCAAATCACATGTCACTTTGAGTGATGTGACAATTTGATTAATTGATTGAGTGATTGATGTGGTAGTTGAAAAGCATTAATTGGTTTTTTTGCTTTTTGACTTTTGGTAAATGGAAAAGGGTTTTGTTTTTTGATTTTAAAAAAAATCAAAATATAAAAACAAACACTTTTCTTTCTCTCTAACGACTTACGGTCTTCTCTCTTTCCCTCCTCTTCTCTCACGGTTTGGAGCCAATTTCTTTCTTCTTCCATTTCTGGTTTTGCCGAAAGACAAAGAGAAGCAAGAGAGTGATTTTGTTGCAAAATCAAGTGCTAGCACACACAATGAGTCTTCCTAAGGTGATAGGGAACCGATTTCGTGAGCTTGTAATCCATTTTGGAAGCTTGGAGCTTGGAGCTTCAATGGAGGACATCCATGGCCGATTCTTGGAAGAGCCAAAGCAGCAAATGCCGAGCAGTCCACTGCCCAAAAGCTTCACTGCCGAGCCATCTTGGAGAAGAAAAGGCTTGTGGTCATCGCGTCGCAAGATCCGTTCAATGTGAGTAGATTCCTCCGCATTCTCCTTGTGTATTCACATGCGTTTTTTTTGCTTGATTTCATTCTTGGGACCTAATTAGAAACCAACAAGAATATCACTAGGGAAAACCATGGATCGGTGCGTGCTTTGTGAATTTTCATCAGAGCATTTTGGGGGAGAGAAGGAAAATGATTGTGGAGTTTTGCAAGAGTTTCTTTCACGCCTTGATTGTAGGGTATCAGTAACTTTAGGAAACTGAAAGAACCGACTTAGAGTCACGAAGTACCGTTATCCGTTGTTTAACTAGGGTGCAAGATTCTGACAAAAAGAGAGAAGGAAAAAAATGCTACAAAACTCGAAAAATAGAAATTAGACAAATACAAAATAAAAGAAAAGAAAATACATCAATCACAATACATTGGTTTTGGAAGGAAAAGATATTCTTGAAAATTTGAACCCCTAACATTATGTCGTGGTCTACATATATTCTGATATTGAGTGAATGCCTCTTCGTCTGGGAAGAAATAAAGAATAAAACCAGCTTCAGATTTCCTAAGTTTAGTTCGGATTTCCTAAGTAAAGTTCGAATTTTCTAAGTAGTTTGGAGAATAGTTCGGATTTCCGAAGTTCCTGATAATTCAGAGATTTTTGTCATATTCTAAATCTTCGGAGACCTTCGATATTTATATATTCGTTTAAAATTTCAGATATCCAAAGTTGTAACTTCGGGATGCAAAATTTGAACTTCGTATCTCCGAAATTTTATTGATTATAATTAAAAAAATATTAAAACTTGGAATTTCGGATCTCCCAAAATTACGAACTTCGGTGCCAACTTCGGAAAAAATACAACTTCTCAAAAGTTTACTTCAGAGAAGTTGGCTATTTTTGCAAACTCCAAACATTGTGGTTTATTTTGACAAATGATAAAGCTGGCTAATTTTACTAATTTCCCATTAACATATTACCGTTGGAAAGTCCCCAAGGGGCGTGGCTTCGTGGTGTATGATTTAGGGTCTGACCTTCGGGTCATGTATTCGAATTCATAGAGTGTTTTATTGTAAGAGTTTGAGACAGTCGAAGATTTTATCTGTTTTGTTAAACCCAAAAAATATGATTTGATGATGAATTTACAATGATTTTAAAAAAAAAACAGATGCGAATTTCTGGATGTAGCTTCTCCGATACCGTTCTTCAAATGGGTCCCTTACGAGTCATGAGTCATGACTCTAACTTTTGACGTGGCAATATCTTAAAGAGCCGCGAAAGCGCGCTCTACCACTGTTCCTTATCCAGTTATATTCTACATCAGCAGCAGAAAATGAGCCCATGAAACCCGTTTGATGATGATAATACAGTGCATTTATCATGACGTGGCATTATATCACTAGCATACATTGAAGCTGTACAATGAGTATGCGTAGAGAATCAAAGCCACAAAATATTTAACTGGAGAATTTATCCACACGAAAATGGAATAAAGAATAAAAAAAAAAAAAAGAGATTCCTTATATCAAATGGAACGTCGTGACTCGTGATTACAAATCTTAATTGCTAAGCATTTGGCCAAAAATTTCCTCAGTCACTCTAAACAATTCGACTTTTTTTTTTATATAAAATTATCATTTTTCCAACGATGGGAGGTGGGGCAGCCATGAGAGCCGCCGGTAAGGTCGCGGGGATGGGCGTTTTGAACGGCGGCTTCCGCGGCGGCATGTCATCAGCGACGCCGACCCAGCAGTCGCTGCGAAACCTTTCGCGTCCCGTCGCGGCTACCATATCGAGCGGGAAAGTTTCCGGTGGCGACTTCACGGAGGCGCAGAAGGGCACGTGGGAGATGGTGGAGATGAATGGGAATTTGCGGGAGGAGTGGATGGTTTACTGGCGGAACCGGCTGAGCCGATGCCTAGGGTTGTCTTTGGCCCCGCGCCGACCTTGAGGAGGCTAGGAAGCCACGGCTGAGCTCAAAGATGCCTTGGATAAGTATGCAATTCCATTTTTTTTAAAAATCTTTGTTGTTTGTGTATTTTTGTTCTCTGGACACACACACACACACGTATATATATTTTAGTATTTGAAAATTTGGTTATGATTTTTGTTGTGAGATTATTTCTGGGTAACGATTGGTTGTTATGATCACGACGGTGCAATTAGTTTTTATTGCTTTTGTACAAAGTGCTTTTAAACAGAAGCGCTTCCCCTCAAACCTATTGAAACTATTTTATTGAAAAGCACCCACTAGTATTTTTTAGGAAGAAAGCACACCCAAGCGTTTTTTTCACTATGTGAAATACAATAATACATCCCAGTACCCAGTGTTTTGGGTCTCTGAAAGTGCTTTTTAATAAAAGTACCTTTAAATTCACCATTTGTGCTAGAAATGCTAATTGGTTCTTTTATCCGCTCTTTTTTTGGGCTCTGGTAATTGATTTTCTTCTATGGTTTTAACTAACTGTATATCTTTAGGGTTTATCTGTCATCTTTAAACTCCGGAATATCTGGTGAGGCGTCCAGCTTGCCATTACTTGCAAATGCAGCTTCCGTGCCCAAACCTGCTTTTCAAGCTTTTAAATTGCTCAGTGAAAGTCCTGCCGCTCAGGTATGATTTTGCTCCAATTACATACTCATGTATGTCTCATTAGTGTTTAATCCTCTTCATTGTTGTATTAATAGTTGAAGTTTTGCATCTTATATTTGTCATCAGTTCAGAGATTTGAAGCATCTGTTAATTTGCTTTAGATGCATTTTGCTTATGACAGCTTTTGTTTTCCTTATCTAACGAAGATGTAAGTTAACTGACAAATATAATTGTTTTGGGGATTTTAAATTTTGGTTTCTGAGCCCAGTCAGTTGTTGCTTCAATTGCGTGTGACCTTAATGTGTGGAATGCTGTCTTGAAAATGACGCCCTTGTAGACTTCATCCAGTCCCAGAAAACCAGTAAGTTTTTTTAGTACCCTTTCTCGCACACAATTCCAATTTTGTTGTGGATTTATTCTCTCTCTCATAGCTGGTCTTACTTGGCATGGAACTGAACTAAAGGAATTTGTTTCAGATGACATGCTTCAAGATCAGGTATCTGATTCAAGCCAATGTGGAGACACTGGAAGCCAATCTGCAGACACTGGAAGTTCGCGTATGGATTTCCTTCGGACAATCAAGAACTCTGTTGTTAATATGGTGAACAATATTGCTGGCTACCTTGAGAGCTTCTTTGATTTTAGTGCAGCAGATAAGACTTCTGATGCAGGAGCATTCCCAATTGACAAAACCCTGGGAGCCGCTTTCACTGGATTGGCCATGATGGTGATTATGGTGGTTTTGTTGAAGCGCGTTTAAATTAGCCTAGCTACTTGTAAATTTGCCGAGCTCACAAACTCAGGAAGTGCCTGTTTGGGTGTTTTTAATAAAATTTGATGCCAAACTGATAATATTATAGTTTTGTGCCTTGGTTGCTTCAATAGATTGATAATTTATATATATTTTATTTAGTGTTAAAACGCTGTTTCTACTACCCACGTTTTGAGAGAGCACTCTCTCTGTAACTCATTTTATTGACCCAAAAATACAAATTAGTACTAGAAAGATGCAGTTTCTCAGGAAGGTTGCGCGCGAACATTATTAGCAAAAATAAGATACAAGTTGAAAGTGGGAAAAAAGAAGCACGGGGCTTGAAACTTACTTGGATCTCGGTTACCATCACCCAAGTCTATGCATGACCTCCCCACATATTCAGGATTTTCATGTACTCGTGCACAAATTCATTCGAGTTCTTCACAAAAACTAACTCTAAATCATACTGCAAAATCAACACATTAATGAGGAATTATAAAGTCGACTATCATCTCACATGTGACAATATAGGTGACACATCACTTGTATATAAACTATGAATCCCAGCTATATTAGTGTATTATTATTGATAAAGTGAAGCACAAATGCAAGCTATTTGTTAACGACAAATTCTTACCATCCAAGTTCTATGAAACTACAGAAAAAGGGAAACAAAATTAAGAAATAAGAAATAAGAAATAGTACCTCGAGGTGAAACTTGTACTGGATACCAAAAGGCATAGGAGATTTAAATTTCTGACCACACAATTAAGTATTTGTTAGAGCTTATATACTATAATTTTTAGGAACTCAAATAAAATACGTATTTTTTACAATGTTAGTGACAATGAAAACCGAAATTTACCTTCTCAGCACACAATGAAAACAGAAAATTACCTTCTCAGCAAATTCTTCATAAAACGTATCCAGTACACTCTGTTTCCAACGGCCAGTCCTTCGACTGCATATTCACCGTGAAAATAGCATCTCCCATAAAAAATGACAAAAATGCTCTGCCATGCCCAACAACCCTAATATTTATATGTGGCAGGGGAAAAAGGAACAAGAAAGAAATGTAGAACAGAAAATTCACATTACACTGCCATACAAAAGAGGAACAGACATGCCATAATGCTTGAAAAAAATTTAAACCTAACTTGACACAAATATTTTACAATTTTGTATGTCCATCTTTTGTAATAAGAAACAGATGCATAAATTCAAGTCTTCTTTCTTCGTCTTATTATTTATTAAGAAATAAAGAAAAAGGCATATCTTCAACCGCCCCATCCCAGCAGTGTTCCCTTCTTGGGCTCAAGAATAATTTTCCTCCCAGTACACTTTAAATACTTTATAAAGAAAAGAACCTTAGAAGCATAAGTGGGGGCAAATTTTGATTTTTTTTAAAAAATGTTAGATACTTTTCGCTTTAGCGGAAAATTTATTTCATTAACAGATTTTTTATTAATTGATAGGACATATTTTAATATATTTTTGGATTCAATGGGGTGACTACTCGCACTCACCTCATCCACAACAGAACTCTAACAGCCATTGAATTTCTAAAGACCTAGCCAGAAAATCAACTCCATTTTTGTGGAAATATGTACGCTATAAGAGATCAACTTGTGAACTGTTATGGGTAGAAACGAGCTCATAGCCAGAGTGAACCCAATCAATTGAAACAGACCCACTAGCACAAGAAGCTCAATTTGTGAAGGTTTTGATGGCCAATTTGCGAAGAAGAGGAAACAGTGGCCCTGTTTCGAACAACAATGCGAGCCGCAGAACTTCGCCTGTCAACGAAGACGAAGCGCCCATACCAATTTCAAAAGAAAACAGGAGGGGCAGAAATGATGGGCTTGGGCCTCAAGAGATGGAGCGAGACAATGTGGGTTAGCCCCGCGACTTCCAAGCGTGGATCGAGAGACAACACGAGATGGAAAACACTATGTGTGAAGTACTGCGAACTGTACAGCAGATGGCCTAGAATCAACCCCGGTGCGTGCAGCAGTATAGGAGGTCACATGGAGTTCGCGAAACTGCGGAGGGTAGCTGCAGACGTTCTCACCGACAATCGTCGTGAAATCATGTTGATGACGGTGAGCAAGGCAGTAACGGTTACACTGGCCGCATAATGATGCCATTGTCATCAAAGTAGCAGTGCAGACATCAGCGGGTGATGATAAATGATGGAAGCTCGATGAATTGCTCTTCAAAAGTGCATACGATCAGATGGATTTGGGGCCCTAGCAGTCGAACCACTTTATGGGTTCACAGGAGGCTTTGTGATACCAAAGGGTATGATCACGTTGCCCCTGACTCTAGGCGAGCCCGGAAGGTCTGCAACCACACTAGCCGACTTCCTAGTGATTGACTGCACATCGGCGTACAACGCAGTGCTGGGATGGCCTGATTTGAATGACTTGGAAGTTGTTACATCCACGCGGTAATTGTGTGCAAAATTCCCAGCTCAAAATGGGGTTGGCTGTGTAGGAGGCGAACAACAACAAGCATGGGCGTGCTATGAAACGACATTGAAACTAGGTGACCGAGGGAAAGACATGAGAATGATGCTAAGGACCGCCAGCGGCACGTGGAAGTTGTGATCTGAATCCTGAGTGTATTACGAATTTCTGCATGCTAAGTCATGTCCTTTGATCTACAAATGTGAGGCTAGTGTAGTAATCCCGACCAATAACTACGTACTTTGGGACATAATTTGATGTGTAGCTGATGACGTTTTACATGTATATGGAATTCACTCATTGCGAGAAGTAGAGGAGTATCTTCCTTAAGGGTTGATTCGATACTTGAATGATTAGAGCGCTCAAGTCTTTGTATTACGAATAGAAAGATTAATATTCATAATAGTTATGAATAAATCGTTGATTAGAGAATCAATGGTACTTAAGGTAAAAATAATTGGAGGGGTATAACGGACATTTAGAGCCGACTCTAATTATGAGATACGCGTGTAGGATCAATCCATATGTAATGACTATATCGATGAACAACGATGGAGTTCAGCTTATATAATATATTTACGACAACGAGAGTGCAACTTTGGGATTTTGGTGGAATAACCTAAAATTAATAATTCATAATATTTAATTAAAAAGTTTAATTAATATTCCGAGATTATTGGAGCTCAGAACTGTAGGTCCATTTGGTCCCTGTGCTAGCTTGATATACTGTAGCAAATTATATATAATTGGATAGTCCAATTATAGACTCACATATGTTATGATTATTAATATGATTAATAATACATATAATAATGGAAGAGTTAAAGGATGTCCCTCTTAATAGCGATGATCAGATCATATGTGTGAAAGTGGGGAGAAATCTGAAGCCCGATGTCAAAGAGCAACTACTTAGTTTCCTAAAAGAGAATGATGACGTCTTCGCATGGACCCACGACGACATGGTGGGGATTTACCCCGAGGTCATGGCCCATCGCTTGAACATTGACCCTGATCACAAACCTTTGAGAGAGAAAAGGAGGTCGATGAATGCAGAGTGTTACGTCGCGCTAAAAGAGGAGGTTGATAGGCTTCTCGCCAACAAGTCCATTAGAGAATCATACTGCCCAATTGTTTGGCCAACCCCGTACTGGTAAAGAAGAACATGAAGTGGAGGACGTGTGTAGATTTCACCAACCTCAACAAAGAATACCCCAATGACAGCTTCTTCCCATGCCAATTATTGATCAGTTGGTGGAGGCGACAACATGCCACAAGCTATTGAGTAATTTTTTTTTTTTTTGTTAATAGTTAAAAATTAATTAATTATTAGAAAGTTACTTAATTAGTTCATAAATTATAATTTGATTAAAGGAAATAAATTTTAGGGTTTATGGTGATATTAAATAATTAATTATTACTTGGGCATATTAATTAATAACTAATTAGCTATTAGTATTTAGTAGTAATTACTAATTAAATTAATGAATTTATTCTTAATATGACATGGTTTCTTCTTCCGCGGCCTCTAATTCAGAGTGTAGTCCTGTTCTTAAACAGAACTAATTAACTATAATTTTGGACTTAATTAAAGGATGTTTGATGGATTCACCAAGGATTTTGATGTTTGATATGATTAATTGAGTTTGGATGTTATATTTTACTATATGTTGGTTGAATTTATATGATTTGAATTATTTATGATGTTGAAAAATATTAGGTTTTAACTGTTTGCCGACTAATTGCCTAGGCCCCCCAGAAGTTAGGTCGTCGCACGATTAGTGCCAAACGCATTTTAGAATACTGAATACAGGATGAAACTGAACCCCCTTAAGTGCTCGTTATGGGTATCCTATCAGAGAGGCATCGAAGCCAACCTAGAAAAAAATGGGTCGTAGAGCTTTCCCAGTATAAGATCGAGTACAAGCCACAGTCAGCAATAAAAGGCCAAGCCATAATTGACTTCATTTTCAAATTTACGGCCCCGGCCGAATGACCTAATGAGATACCTGAAGAACAACCTGAATAAAAAAGCGACACTCATTGTTGGGAGCTTTACGTTGATGGATCCTCAATAGAGGGCAAAGCAATGGCAGAAATTATATTGATAAGCCCTGAAAAGCACAAGGTTCAGTATGCATTCGCTTCGGATTCTGGCCTCTAACAACGAGGCAAAATACGAGGCACTACTCGCAAGGTTGAGATTGGCAAGAGAATTGCACGCCCAGAATTTGGAAACCTACGACTTGTAATTGGTCGTTCACCAAATCAGAGAAGATAACCAAGCCCGCGATGAAGGGATGGCTGCTTACCTCAAACAAGCCAAGAACATGCTTGGAAACTTGTCATATTATGAATTCCCATGTGGATGATTTAGCCCGGTTAGCAACATCCATGGATAAAAAACTGCTAAAAAATGTGTTGATCGAGCTAATGGAAAAAGCGAGTACCAAAAGAAGCGAGTTGGCGATGGCCATCCAAATTCCCCTATTCTTGGATGAATCTGAGAGTGGCATACTTGGAAAGTGGCACAATTCCTCAGGATAGGAATGAAGTAAGGAGACTTCGCACGCGATCCAAAAAGGTACTGTATTTATGATAGTCGACTCTACAAGAAATGGTTCGCAATCCCACTCTTGCGATGTATCGACAGAGAGGATACTGTTGGACAATTATGACCCATAGCATCACTATTTGTACAGATCATTGTGTTGTTGTACAAATTAACTATGTGACAAAGGAGATTGCACTCTTATCATTTGTGATTAGATCACCTAGATGTATAAATGATGAGAGGTCCTTATGATTTGTTTCTGGACCGAGAATGATATTAGATAGTATCAATCCACGAAGGATAAATCATTAAATATCCCTAGTCAGAGTGTTATCGAGATTGGACATCGATAAATACGTAAAAGACTAGTATTACACTTGTGCGCGTTGTGAGGGCACAACGGCATAGTTCTCATATATTTGGGTATATGATACTCATGCAAGTGTAATAGGAGGTTGTGTTTTACCGATGGTATGGGAAACAGCTTCGCTCTGGATAGACCCCCTCGGAATTCCATTGGTAGTATGACTATGTGTCTATGGAAGTCCGAAATCAGGGTAGGTGTATTTGGTCTTAACCTGAGACTTGCACCGCTAATACTTGCGATAATCAATATACTTTGGTTGCGGTCGTCCAGGGCTTTAACAGGTTCTGTGTACGCCAATGCTGGGTATATTGAGAATCGTAATGTGTTGGGTGTGATGTCAAGACGGAAATGTCACTCCAGTCATATGGAGATGATGGTCACGTAGGATACGAGACTGGTTCTCTTAAATGCTGCAGCTATCGGGATAAAATAACAAGGTCATGTTTATCCGATTATAGAGACTAGTCACCAGACATCCGACATGTGCTTCGTACGGGGCAGACACAATTCCAGCCTCATGCCTAGCACGTGATCATTCGATACTGGACAGAAATACGCAATACCACGTATACTACGCCTGATATAGATCGCTTATTCCTGTAAGCATGTTTCTGGAGAATTGGGTAGGCATGGCATTTTGCTTGAAGCCAACCTTGTATTGTAAATCGGTATAAATGTAGTACTAGGTACTTACGTGTTCGGATAGTCCGACGACCGAATTTACTGCCAACATATCCGGGGATCTCATGGGTCGCTTCTCGAAGATTCACCGATGACGTATGACTCGCACTTAATTAATCTGGGATTAATTTGATGAGAGAGAAAATTAATCTGGGATTAATTACGGAGATATTTTACCTGGGATAAAATATCAATTAAAGAGAGATAACGATTAATTTGGAATTAATCGATAAATTAATATATTCGATATATTAAACGAAATTGGATTTCGATGCGGAATTAAAATAGACTTTAATTCGGGCGAACGAGTTAATTTAGAATTAATTCGTTAGCGACGTAAATAGTGATTTCACTAGGCGTAATCGTTTAATTGCGTCGCAACAGAAAATTGGTTAATTTGGAATTAGCGAACCGGAGCCCGGGATTGTTTGCGAGCGCATTCGTTTTTTGAATTCGAGTGCGACACGCAAGTCAAATCAAGCGTCAAATCATTAGTCACATCAAGCGTCAAATCACATGTCACTTTGAGTGATGTGACATTTGATTGATTGATGTGATTGGTTGATTGAGATGATGGCAAGCTTTAATTCTTGACTTTTGGAAAGATAAAATATATATAATTAATTTTGAAAATTAATTTGGTATTAGATACACATTTCCCTCTCTCTCTCACCAATCAATCGGTCTCTCTCTCTTTTTCATTTTGGAGCCAAAATGCTCTTCTCTCTCACACGGTCAAGGACCAAAAATTCTTGCTTCTGTTTTCTGCAGTTTTGCCGAGAATGATGGAGAAGAAATGGAGTGGTTTTTGTGGCAAAAATCACCAAGTGCTAGCACACAAATGAGTCCATACAAGGTGATAGGGAACTCACTACATAAGCAAGGAATCAACACAAGCTTGGAGCTTCCATGGAGGTTGATTCATGGCCGATTTTGAGGACTGGTTTCTTGGAGGACAAAGTCGAAAATGGAGCCCAAACCAGTGAGGAAAACCGAGCTTGACAGAGGAGGAAATGAAGCTTGTTCTTCGATGCATCCAATCCGTTCATTGTGAGTATTATTCCGCATCTCCTTGGATGTGTATTCACACTTGTTTTCTTGCTTGTTTATTATCTTGGGATGTTTAGAACAAACCAACAATGGTATCTTGAGCCTTTGAAAGCATGAAATTGATTTTAGGGTTAAAATTGGGTAAAACGAATTGGGCATGATTTAATGAAATTGGATGAATTAGTATGCTTAATTGATGTTTAATTGAGGATTGATTATATGTGTTTGGAACATTTTTCCCCAATTTTGGAGGCTTGGCCGAAAATTGAGAAGCACTAAATTGTCTTGGATTTTGATTTTTTCGATTCATTGGATGTGT
>SKCR01030120.1:0-41894 GCA_019454045.1 Zanthoxylum bungeanum
GCTTGGTTTTACTATGCCTTCTAAAATGTCAATGAAATAATCTGGAGGATTGATACGGTCAGGAACTGTAATTCCAAGGCTTCCAAAGTATTCTTCAACTTTTTTTACAGGTCCGTGATATACTGTAAGACCTCCTTTAGCTAGAAGTATCAGATCATCAAACATTCGGAACAAGGCGTAGCTGTAGCATAAAAAATTACATAGTTGGATATACAAAACATAAACGCACCATACACACACACACATTTTTGGATTTATAGGGCAATTATTTAAAATTTGATTAAGTAACTAAAAAATAAAAATGGAATTTTTTTTAATTAATCGAGTCGAGCCGAGTTAAATTGAATCGAGCCTAATATTTTTTAACGAGTCATGTTCGAACAACACATGTAAAGTTTGATTCAACTCGAACTCATATAATACTTATCGAGTACTACACCCCCTCTGTGTAAGCAACTTAGAAACATGAGCTTTACCCACTAGGAGTCTAGGGCTAGTAGTCCGGTGGGATGAGGTTGTGATTCGAGTTCACACGGGAATTTGTGGGTGTAGGTTAAAAAAACTGAATAATGTGAGCAATGCTTTCTCTCTCTCTTTTTTTCAATTTTATTTTTTCAATTTTTTTAATATATAAAGAGTGATAGAAAAATAGTTCATGTCATACAGCTATATGGAAGGGAAAATGGATAAATAAAAAATGTAGAGAGGAAAACGTGAAGAAAATTAATTCCATAAAATATGCCTTCTTTTAAATATCAAGTGTAAAATACTAAATTTACCTTGGTTGGTGAACAACCATGCAAATGTTTACTCCTTCAAGAGCTTCACGCCGAAGAGCTCTAAGTAGTAACTGAGAAGATGAGCTATCCAGACCAGAAGTTGGTTCATCTAATATCAGAAGTGATGGTTCCATCACCATTTCCAGCCCAACATTTACTCTTTTTCTTTGACCTCCAGAGATCCCTCGCTTCTCCACTGTCCCAACCAGAGAATCCCTGATATACTGCAGTCCCAAGGACTCAATGACTCTTTCCACAACAAGCACTTTTTCTGGTTTTGGCAGGTCAGCAGCAAGCCTACAGTAACAAGAAATCTAGTAAATTAAAAGGAAAGTGGTATTATTGCTGCCTGTATTAGTGTATTGGTGGAGGGGATGGATTATGTGCAGAAAACAAGTGGAACAAGAAATAGAAGTCTCTACGGCATAGAACAATTTTGTCCCCTTGGAGTAAGCAAAAGGTGGTCTCAAATAAGGTACCAGCTCGCCAACTGACCCAACAACTTATGAAGGTAACATGTAAACGAGTCTTCACAGTTTGATACATACAAACATCTAATACATCGTTTTCTGCATTATTAAAGTACTTCAAAGCGACTGAAACTTTGCAACATCATTATCAAATTTTAAATGAAAAGGCTGAATGAATCAATTATGGTACTAGGTTACTAGGCATGGATGAAATTTTAGTAAGTTATCAAACATATAGTCTTTGACATAAAACTAAATCATATACTAAAACAAAGTTTTCAAAATTCCAAAATTTCTCATGTTTACTCGTGATACTCTGAAACTATACTGATAGATTTGGAATCCCTATAGACAAAAACAAATAAATGATTCAATATCTTACTGATTTAAGAAAAAAAATCAAATTCAGATAATGGGGTTTACAAGTCCCTAAAAACAACGAGCTTTCCACTCTTCAAAAATTTGTGAATTTTAAGATTGGTTGCACAAGCAAGACAATGTTTTGACAAAATACAACAAATTGGTTCCATTGGCAGATGCAAGAAAATTAGCTTGCAAGTTACAATCACAGTTGTGACTTTGGCAAATATAAAGTGAGCAAATGATCAAACCAACAACCAATAGTGTCCATGCATCACAAAAACATGATTGGTTGTGAATTATCACAAGAATAATGTGACATGCGCATAAGCCACATAAAAAGAGATGCATGCTCTCAAAATACAGTGGTTGAAATGATCAAATTAAAATCCCATGTACCTGCATTGTGCACTGAAACGGAGATTTTCCTCCACAGTTAAGTTTCCATGAACAATATCATCTTGCGGCACAAAACCAATAATTCTTTTGTATGATTGAATTGACACAGCCTTTCCATTTACAAGAATAGTACCGTTCATTATGCACCCAGGCACTCTTCCTTTCAAAGCAGAGAGAAATGTCGTTTTCCCTGCCCCAGATGGCCCCATCACAGCTGAAACTCTGCCAGGGGATAATTTCCCAGTCACAGACCTCATTAGATGTTTGTTTTTCCCTTTCAACGTAATTGTTAAATCTTTAAATGCAACCTCAATGGTAGGCCTTTTCTTGATTTCAATGTCATTACTCATGGAGATTATCCCTGAGAAGGTCATGTTTTTGGTCTGGTCCTGCATAGCTTTTTCTTTCTCAATTTGACCATATGCATACCTGTATATTTGGCTCTCAGTATACAACTGCTTACCCTTAGGTGCTTGCCTCTTGATATTTTTATCTCCAATCTCCACATTGAATCCCTCAGGACTCTCAGGATTATTTTCAATTTCCTGAATCATCTTTGTGAGACTTTTTTCCTCTTTATTTCCTTTCGACAGTGGCTGAGATGGACCACCCACGGGCAAAGGTGGTAAGCCATCTGTTCCAGGTTTAGCTTGACTCAAACTTCTCAGATTTTCAGGTTGCCTTGAAGATTTTCTTCGAGAAAATGTACGTGATATCTGTGATTGTATACCAATTGCACCCCTCCTAGCAAGATTTTTAGCAGATTTCCATTTTTCATGAGCTACTGCAGTTTCCCTTACACTTTGAACTGCTTTTTCCCTGGATTTTGCTATTCTTTTCTCTCGAGTTGCGAGCACTTGGTCAGAGCAGCTATATATGACAATAATCAGGACAGATAGTCCAACCTACATCAACAATTGGAATTAGAAATAGACATGATGTATTTGTCTGCAAGATAATCTGAACAATCTGAATCATGAATGAATACAATTCAATAAGACAGGACATTTTATTTCAAAGATTTCAAGTCCCTGAAGATAATGTACATTATCATAATTTCAGTGCTCAAATGGTAAGGTAGTAACTCACAAACAACAAGATGCCATATGCTCTGATATTCTGATTTTCTGATCTGGACTCACAAGTTGCCAACCATAAACACTCTGCAAGTTCAGTAAAATTGTAAAAAAGGTTATATTCTAATATAAAGAAAGTAAATTAAACTTATACCCTAACAGATAGAGATATCAGAAATACTGCATTCTAACATCCTGGAGGAGTACATGAGACGTGACATGAATGCAACTTAGAAATTGTCTGTAAATAGGTTTTTGCTTTTTATAGCCAGCAGATTTCATCATGCCCATATTTGTCGAATTCAAATTTTTGCTAAAGTCAAGCCTACCCAGATTCTCACATAAAATGGAACACCAGGAAACTATCAGTATACTTAGATTGCTGACTGAACATATTATTGTTCCAAAAGGGGGGACATAAATGAGAGGATTACTTTCTTTATCATAATAAAGAATAAGAATTCTACCACTTTGTTTTGTCCTGCCAACCACACCATGCCCGTAAAACACCATTGAGGTGCACTGAATAGAAAACATGACTTGCTTATATAAAATACCATCATATAAATTTCAAGTTTCCAAATACCCACCTCATTACTACCTTTTGCACCACTGTAAAAGATTATATGACTAAAAATTGCAAGGCACACTTGTTAGCGAAATATTTTCAATGATGGATTTTGATGATGCAATGCAAGAGACTTCGACGCCTATTCGCGAGCATTACAAAAAGATGTCAAAGCAAATGGATGTGAAGACTCAAGCGCCTAATGAAAAATATCTAATGTAGTCTTATAACTTAGGGCTCTCAATGTAAGTGAGTCAATAATTCAAGTACTCTAAGCTCATAGGACTCATACACATTCATATAGATGTACTAGGGTCAAGTGCAAAATGGTTTTAATCTTCAAATCCTGTGTTTTCTATACTGTGATCGACATATCGGTCCATGATACCGCATACTGGTGTCCTTGCTCTGCCTTGGGCAAATTTGCATGCTCTCTAGAACCGGGCTACTCCATACCGGTGTCCCATACTAATCTATCTGGAGTTTGCATAGCTACTGGAACCCGGAAGGATCATAACGATCCCCATACCGATTAGCTAATCGGCATACCGGTCACCATACCGGTCAGTAATCCGGTTGATGCTCTTTAATCTTCAACATTCATATAGCCGTTTGAATTGCAGGACTGGCATACCGGTCCCTGTAGACTGGCATACTGGTCTCAGGACATAGAGTTGGGGCAGTTTTCACCTTCACTAAATATTGAGCCTCAATTTCATTTTTGTCATCTTCTTGCACCTTCCTACATTTTCTTTCAAGGCAAAAACATAGAGTTAACTTAAACCTTCATCATCATACACTCTCATCATAATCAAAGCTCACACACTACACTTTCATATCATCTTAATGAACTTGGTTTACTTGGGTTAGAAACTCATACTTAAATCTTTTTATCTTTTGTGAGTGCCCAAGGTGTTTTGTAAACTTTCTTTATTAAACACTTGTGATTGAGAAATCCCTTGTTGAGTGGGTTTACTCAAAATGGTAATTTGTGTAAAGGTTAAAGAGTGAACCTAAGTGACAAAACTCTTGGTGTTGTAAAAGGTTTGGGGTGAACCACAAAAAACCCTTGGTTTATGAGTGCGCCACGGAAAACTCAGTGTAAAGTGTGGAATCACTTTTACACAGTGAAAAGTTTCAAACGTGGCTTGGGGGAGTAGACATGGGCAAATAGTTGGACGAACCACTATAAATCCGGTGTCATTTTCTCTATCCCTGAACTCTTTTTATTTATATTTTGTCTTTGCATATTATATAGTAACTTGCATTTTGATAATATACTGTGATTGTTAAAATTGATCATTAAGTTAAATTGGTAAAACTACTAGCTTAGTAGCGTAAAATCGAAAAGATTTATAATTCCACATTATTTGGTCATTACCCAATTCACCTCCCCTCTTGGGTATATAGAGATTGTTATTTGAGTGCTTGTAGGTTAATTTCAACACTATGTTTTAAAGCTCTCAAACCACCAGTCCAAAAAACATGCTAATTGTTCTAAGAGCTCCAACTATCTCTGTTTTTTAGAATATTGCATCCCCCCACACACAAACATATATATGCAATACAGTTTCCAATTTATGCCCTCACTCAACTTAGAAAAAATTGCACTCCGGGAGTTTCGGAAAGGTTTTTCCCAAATCTTGCAATTAATTCTAACTTCTTAGCAGGAACGTTTAGTAAGTCATCGATATGAACTCATTTTCCTTCAGAAATCTTAGTTTTTATGACAAAAAATCATATCTTTTTCGGCTGTTGTATGAGGTACTTAATATATTACTAATGCCTTCTTGGACATCCTAACATATGCATGTTTGACAATATTCAAGGCACCAGTATCCATGCCTTCCAAGGTCTCCGGGTCTCCGACCCATGTAGTGGTCTCTATTTTTGGGAATTAGTTCCACAGCATTTATATTATGCCAAAACTTGTCAAGCAGCGAGACTAGATAGGATTCTCAATTTGTAACCTACAATCAGTAAATGAAAAGCTTACCCTTTTGAGAAGTTGAACCTAATCTGCAGTAATGTCTGAAATAAATTACAGAAAGTAAAGAGCATTAGTAACACAATGAGCAACAGGTGACTGCTATGAACTTTTTAAGAAAAAGGGGGAAAAAAATAACTGCACCAAATATTGACAGAAAAATTCAGAGCCATGCAGCAACAAAGAAATAAAATTGCAACTTGTGATTCTAAGGATAAATGCTAAAAGGTCTGGGATAATTCTCTATACCCACTACTGCAAGGAATTTTTTGGATAGTAGACGGACAGTATGATCCTGCTGAACAGAATACCTCACCGCTACTCTGAATATCAGCCCAAGCATCTGCTCCTCCACAGGTATGATTTCTTTTCCCAGGAGGTATTTGGTAAGAATATCTGCAAATTGTTACTGCTAATACATATTAACACATGGTAATTCAGGATAAGCATAAGATAAAAACAAATTAAAGCATGAACAGACTTACGGGTCACATAAACCAGTAGTGTGGTTGAGTTTTGCAAGCGGGCAGTAAGAACCCAATGGACAAGCTTTAGTGATAAAGAGAGAATTGACGTTAGAAATTTTCATATACAACAAGAAAGTATTGATAAAAATTCCGCATTCTACTAAATGCAAAACATAATTCAAAATCTGCAGCAAGCAAACTCCATACAGAACTCCGGTATATGATGATAAAATATTATTAAAACCTACAGCTGGCTGTGCTAAAAGAACGGCATTTCACCCAATGAGATTTCTAGAAATTCACATAACTGCTATATGATAAACACACTTTCTAATTTGTAACTAAAATGTGAATATATATGCATGATAAGTGCGAAAGTGCAAATATTGAGAAAGTAATATTTGTTGTCGAACAAACTAAAGGAAATTCGAAGGAAAATTTATGAACAATAGTCCATATTCGGTAACTGGCCAAGGGATCCAACAAGAATTCTATGACAATCTATATATAATAATAACACCATCATCTGATAATATTTGAAATACTTACGTATCATGCAAGTTAAACCACTGGGGCAGAAGAAACCCTCACAACAAGTTGCACAATTTGCAGTTCTAGCAGGAATTTCTTTCGAACCTTTCATGTCAACTTTTGCGCCATCAACACTACAAGCCCATCCTGGCTCGCAACCAGGAACCCATGAAGTCAAATTGCAGTTCTTGTTAGGTTTCAGATATTGAATTTTCATTTTTGAGCCGTGGGTTTTGGCTGCAGCTTCTATGAAAGTACTCATGTAGAACTCTATTTCTGCTTCCGTGCACAGGCGTTGTGTCATATCTCCTATTGATCCACCGGAGCATCATAATACTTGCATAAGTGATACAAATTAAACTCACCCTCTAAAGAAAATTACCCTAGTTTGCAAAAATGTATCTGTTCTGGAAAAAAGTTTATCCTCTTTAAGCTTACTACAGACGATGCATCCAATAATATAGATGGTAACTACAGTGCTCTTTCACCAATCTAGTAAATTTATTTTTAAAATTTGAGAACTATTGCTATTGTGCCTTTCCTTCTTGTAATTTTAGTTAATTATTTTTTGAAAAATTCTTGCAGGCATATAAACTGTTTTGCCTAATAATTCACTGATCAATCTTACCACCTACTAACTCCAAGTCAGACATATCAACCCAATTAAGAAAGATAACTGAAAATTTTCATTTGCCTCTTATGATTCTTGACTAAAATATTAGAGCCTCTATTCTAATTTCTAAAACCAAACCAAACAAAGCATTCCCAATATGTGGGGTCCGCTACATGTATCTTCTGACATTATTGTACTCTATTTTGAAAGTTCATAATGAATTACCCCTAAAATTCTCAAAAATATGGAATTTGACCTAACAAATTTCTATATAATATAACAAGCATGATGCTCAACCTAGATTCATTTTCCTAAGGGATAACGATTTTTTAATCCTATACATTTTGTATTTTTTACAATTAAGTCATAAAAGAACTTTTTATTATAATTTAGTCCTATAAGTGAGCAAGTCCTACAAGTGACTAAGTATCATTCCATTAGTTCTAGTTCATTAACCTAAAACAATAGGTGCGACTATTATTATTTTTTCAATCCTATAAGTTTTACGTTTTTTACTATCAATTTTTAAAATATTTTTTTTTGGTAATTTAGTCCTACAAGTGACTAAGTATCGTCCTGTTAGTCCTAGACTCTTAAACCACATCAGCGGCTTTCGTTTGAGTTAAATTTATTTTAGAACTTAATTGTAAAAAATACAAAACTTAAAATACCAAAAAAAAAAAATCATTATCCCTTTTCCTAACAATATAGTTTGAACTATTCATCAAGTTGACATTTCGACCACAATGCGTGAACAAACAAGCATATGCTTGCTAACAATAACGCCAAAATCTCAACGGAATCATCAAAGTTCATGATTATACCTTTCGTTTCCCTGGCGCATTTGTACAAGAAATCTGTGTTTAGTGAAAAATTAAACGCGTGGTTCCAATCAGCTTCCCTGCAAAATTTGCAAATTTTGAATCCCTAACCAAACTTCAAAACCTATTAATCATTAAAAAAAAAAATTATAAGAAAGTAAGGACCAAAAAAAAAAGAGCAACCGACGTGTCAGTTATGCAGAAACCTAAGTGTTGTTTGATCTTTTCCTTCATTGCGGCGGCGATATTCGAGTTGCTTGTTTGTACGACGCCTTGGTAAGGCTTTTGAAAACCTTGTGAATCCACCGGACGCGAGAAGCAAAACGAAAATACAAAAATTACCGACGCCGTTAAGAGAACGCGAACGGGATGATGAATCGACTCACCGTTCATTATAATTTTTTAGTTAATTAAAATTAATAAACAGCGATTATGAGAAAAATGACAAGGCGTTATGCATGTCAGTGTAGGGTCGAATTGAAAAGGAGAATGAGTTTTGAGTTTTTTCAGATGAAGAAATGGCGGGGAGAATTTATTGGAGAAAATAAAGGAGATGATGAGGGCGCGCACGTTGTTTAAAAACGGTGCCGTGTTGTGGAAGTACCGACCGTTGGTTGTTTTTTGAAATATATTTATTATAGTGGTTGTTTTGTTTTGTTTTTTTTTTTTTTTGGTTTTTTTTTTTCCTATAGATGTAAATATATAATATTGAATTAATGAGTTAAAATATTATTTTGGGTAATGGACAATGCTGGAGTGTGATCACTGAAATTGATTTAGAATGTATTATTAAAGAGAAAAATCATATCTCACTTCCTATATTTATAATATGATATACATTTTTCGATATCTTTGAGATGCTATCATATGTTATGGTGGTTGTCATCATCTAAACCGTTTACGTAGAATCGGTGATTTTCTTGTCGATCGCAATTGGAGTAATTTGATTTAGTCGAAAATTATTGAATTTAGTCCGATTAATTATCCATTTATTGATTTTTGAAACCGTTCGTATAAAGACTCTTCTTTTTTTTTTCCCCTATTTTCTTCTCTTTTTCAGGGATTTTGGTCATTTATCTCAATTTTTTTATTTTTAGCCTTTTTCATTACAAATGAATTATTTTTAGTGATTTTTTGAGGATTAAATGAGTTTAGAATTTTTTATTTTAATTGTGCGATATATTAATTTTACCTCTTATGATATTAATTTCTT
The DNA here is from genome assembly GCA_019454045.1 of Zanthoxylum bungeanum. Taxonomy (NCBI): domain Eukaryota; kingdom Viridiplantae; phylum Streptophyta; class Magnoliopsida; order Sapindales; family Rutaceae; genus Zanthoxylum; species Zanthoxylum bungeanum. The sequence continues at coordinate 9,285 of SKCR01030120.1, forward strand.
ATTAATCCTCGAATAATCATTCTTATGACGATTTACTATCGATTTCTAATTAAACTACTTCAGTTAACCACAAATAAAATTCCGTACTTAAAAATGACTATATTAGATAATACATAACAACGAGCTCAATATTGCACGATGAAAAGCAAAGTATTGATCGGTACAATTAAGAGTAAATTGGCCAAACAAAAAAAAAAACTCCAAAATTTGAAAGAAAATTAAGAGATCAATGGAATCTTAGAGAAGATGAAGGACAATTTATTAAAATAGATATGAAGGGGAAAATAATTTAAGTTACTAAAAAAAATTATGATATTGGGTAAACCAAAGTTTCATTTTACATGCTATCAGGCTGTCAAGCTGAATGGTAACTCATATTCTCAAAAAAAAAAAAATTAAGATTCAGGGATGACTCAAGTTTTTTTAAATAGACATGCGAAAAAAATTAGTGAATTTATTAAAATAGAGATATTTTTAGAGAAATAAAATAATTATATTATTTGTTTGAAAATTAAGAAATATTAATATAAATGTTTATTTGATGGTAGTAATTTAATAATTTTATACTATAATTAATTAATCAATTAGGGTAATTTTGTTATATTTTTACATAAAAAATAATAATATTTTTGTACTACACTTAAATATATATGCATAAATTTCATTGAGTCTTATATATGGGGTGAAGTCTTTCAATGACCGTCTAAATTGGCTAAGGGTCAAACCACATTTGTATAAAAGTAAAGATTCGAGTCTATGTGTTTATTGGGGTTCTATTTTCATAATCTCTCATAGTTACAAATACATGTATTCAGTGTTTCAATAAATTTCATCTGTAATGTATTAAAAAATATATATTTTATACAAATAATAATAATGATTTGTCACAATCAAATTGAGGGAATAAAGGCGATCAAATTATATTATAGTTTACATCAAGAGAGACATAATTCAACAATAAATTAAAAATCTCGTACCGAAAATTTAATTAATCGACCAAGAATCACGCCTTAAACTCTTTGTTTATTCACCTAATTACATTCACATCATAAATCACACACACACATATATATATATATATATATATATATATTTTGTAACGGGAGTGTCCGGGTCAGCTCATGCGCACCTCAACTAATCTCCGAGACATGTGCTCCGTGCCCTCAGAAATTTTCCCAGCACAAAATCAGGATAAGTCGCTTATTTTTTTACATCATGAGACATGACCTTAAGGAAACACATATAGTGAGATTCAAACCTTAAACCTGATAGGAAACAAACCACTAAAGCTCAAGATCTTTACCACTGAGGCAACCCATTGAAGTTTAAATCACATATGCCTAATAATACCAAAACCAACTAATCTATAGGGGAAAATCCATTTAGTTTAGTAGTAATATACACCCATTATAAATTAATCTTTGATTCAATATTCACAAGTCACAATTGACCCAATATCTTTTGTATTAAAATTAAGAGGTATGAGATTGAAAGAGGATTACATTGTCAGTAAGATAAAATTAAAAACAAAAAGAGGAAGAGCGCCGACACTATCTTGAAATTAAGATGAATAAACTCATCAATGAATTGATTACTTTTTAAATAATTAAAAAAAAATATTAATATTTTTTTCACAAAATACCTAAAAAGTATTTGTGTTTGTTTGTTATTACTTCTTTTCCGACTAAAAGTCATTTTTAATGTCAAAAACTATTTTTTTTTTTTTTTTTTTTTTTTTTTTTTGGTTTTTGTGTTGTGTAGTAGTGACTTGAGTATAGTTTTTGGGGGAAAAACTTAAAATAATTTTATAATTTTTAATAAAAATTCTTATTTACAACTAAACACCTAATTTTTTTGTAAAAAAAAAATATATTTCTAAGAACTCTGCTCTATTTGAAAAGTTATCAAATGACATAACTTTAGTTTAAAAAAAAATTAATTTGTTTGATTGTCAATGAAAATGTTTATTAAAACTAATAAAATTACTTTAATTGTTAAGTTTTTAAAGTGATATTATGAAATGAATGAAATAATATTGTAAAATACAATAATATAATTTTCGAACCTCTACCCAAAAGACTATAATTTTGAGTTTTTACTAGTAGAAATATAATACTTTTATTGAGGGTTGACAAATTGACCAGACTTGTAAAGCCTATCGCAATTTAAAGCTTGTTTATCAAAGCCTGGGGAAAACACAATAATATCATCAATTTAAAGCTTAAGAAATTGAATTTTTCTAAAATATTGAAAACAATAACAAATAATACTTGAATTAGATGTGATTCTTTCCAAGTTCGGCGCATTTATCTACCATAACTTTCTTAATTTCTCAAAAATTTCATTTTAAATGTAACCAAATACCATCAAATGTTTTCATACCAATCAAACACTTATAAAAGCTATATTAATAGTTTTGTACAAAATCAAGATCTGATTTGTAGTTCGTACTCATTGTGTCGGATATTTTATATCTTAACCAAAATTCCAAAAATTATGTATTATTATTTTAAGTAAGGAGTTAACGGCTAGTAAAGCCTAATTGGTCTTAAGATCTCAAGTTAAGAATGAGACATTGAGTTTGAGATTGTTTAATATAGGGTCTTAAAAATATAAGTGAGTCTGAATATGAACTGTTAGGTGGAACACATATCATGAGTGAGATCGAAAATATAGACTCACTCAAGTTCAATATTGAATCCCGAAAGGATAAATTAAGAGTATTTTTTTCAAATAGGAGTACATTAAGCAGTTGGAGGAGGGCCACTCGATAATAGAGTTGGCAACGGACTAGGACGGGACAAGATTTGGCAAATCTCATCTCATCCCAATTATATAATACTTGACAAAAGAATATTTCGATCCCGTCCCGTTTTATAAAAAAATATTTTCCTGTCTTATGAAAATCCCGACCTGATTCAAAATTTTCACACTTCAATCCCGTCATATTTTCAAAACGAGACACTAAAATTTATCTCGAATCTCATCCCGTTAGTACGAGACGGGACATGTGAAAATGCCAACCCTACTTGAGGGAGCCACTTAACCAAAGATGCTTTCGCCGTCAAGTAACGACTTTTACTGTCACCCTCACTTTCTCGATCAGTGCATACTTTTCCTTGTGTCGGAAACACAAACTCTTCACTCACTCATCACCACTACACTCCTGACGCCCGTCACTCTCTATTAATTAATTATAATTCTTTTTTTATTTTTTATTTCTTTTTTTTTGGCTCTTAGCAATTATTATACGTATTCACATCTTCTCACATTCTCTCTGTGTGGCGTCTCGACGGCGCTTTCTCGTTCACTTTATACACAAAATCATAAATGTAAATACAACTAAATTCTTCATTTTCACTAAATTATCAGGTACGTAAACGTTACTTTTTATCTTAATCCGCCGTTAATTATGACGTTAATCAGAAGTTTGATTATTTATTTATTTTTTATTTATCTTCTGTGTTTCTGAATCGAATGATCTGTATAATGCCATAGTTTTAAGTTATGGAATTGATTTTTCTTTTTTGTGTTTAATGATCTGTTGTGCATTTGAGTTAATTATGCATTCTGATCCAATGTGGAGACAGGAGAGATATTTTGGTTAATTTGTGATTTTTTTTATTTTTTTTAATCTAAATTGTGTTGAATTTGTTACTGTTAATGAGCTAGTGTGAGGATTTTGGCATTGTTGCTGCAATGCCTGTGCTTATATACATACACATTTACACACTAACTCGCAAAGCAAATGTAAGTTTTACGAGAATGAGTTGTATGATTTTAATTCATTTTGTATTGGTTTATGGCCTCAAGGTTTATCACATTGTCAATGTTTGACCAAACAGTTGAGATTTCTGTGGCAGAAAATAGCAAAAACAACATTTTAATGTTTTAAATTGGTTTTACGATTATATACATTTAGAATGGTAAGCCAGATAGTTCCCACAAGAATTTCTATTTGCTAATAATGTTGAATTATGATTTTGACATTTTACTCGAAGACTTGAAATTTCTTAGTAAAATATTATTTGAATATACAGTCCATTTTAATCGATGTTCTTGATCTTGTAGGAGTAACAATCTATGATTTTTAATGTTGGATTCAGATGGAAAATGTCAATTGTTACAACTTGTAGCAGACTATGCATTGTCTTCAATTAATTAAAAGCAGTCTCTGTATACTAATCACGGGTGTTGGTTTTGGGATTAGACCTTGTTCTGCTGCAACAAATTCATATTAAGTCAAAGTTGCATACATCACAAATGATTACATATGAGCAAGATTCTGATGTTCTTCAGTGGGGTCTCCAACTGTTTGAAAGTGATCCATATTTAAATTGTGGGTATTCTAATGCTGCTACACCAGATGATGAGAGTTACTATTATGGACAACATTTCAAGGAAGATCATTACGATACTGAATCTTGCGATGTAGAAAGCGATGAGCTAATTGCACATGCTCTTCAAGAGGAACTATCACAACTTGCAGTTACAGAAGCACCTGAGTCTCCTCATGCAAGTGAAGAGAATTTGCAAGGGCCTGTTTTTCAACAAAATTGGGTTAATCACTCTGTGGAAGACTATTACTACGGTAAATGCTAATATAATATTTGCTAACCTGATCATATTAGTAACTGGCAGGTTATGTCTGTGACTTTTGAATACTGTGCTATGTTGTTCATTACTTGTAGGGCAGGATACAGGCCAGGAAGAGGCAGATGATACGCAACCGTCTAGTTTATGTTCTAGCCCCGAGGAAGAGTCATACTATGGGGAGGAGTGGTCATATCCACTACAGCTGACAGATGAGTATATTCTCGATGGTGAAGTTGGAAAAAGGTTAAACCAGATGGTTCCTGTCCCTGTAAGTTTAGCATCTATATTAGCCTCCTTAAAGTGCCATCGCATTACTCTCGTTGACAGACTATCAGTTTTATTCTGTATGCTTGTTTGGAGTTGACACAATGTTCTTTTTCTTGTCCATATCTTTTGATTCTCGTATGGGCAATTGACTGTCCAAATTTTTGCTAAGTTTAGTTACTCACTTGTGTAGACACTCAACTAAATTATATGGAAATTTCAAAGTATTGATTTTACTATGATATAAACTATAAAGATTCTTTCTAGAACTCACACATGAAATAGGTAATAAATGATACCTGCATTGAGTGCATTGCCTATTAGGTTTGTATGTGCTTGTATAACTTTATTTTTTCTCTATTGCATTCTCAAACTTCAGTATACTCTAGACTTTGTCATTTCTGATTTATTTTGTGCAGCATATTCCTAGAATTAATGGAGAAATACCATCGATTGATGAAGCAACTTTAGATCATCAAAGGTTACTAGAAAGGTATTGCTTTTTCCAGAAAATTATTTTTTTTTGCAAAAGATTCATTTTCCTTTTTTATTTCTGTTTTCCTTTCTGATTGCTCTATCTTCTTGCATCTAGCCATCATGGTGTTGTAAAATAATGTATCTACTTTTTCTTCTATAGATTGCAGGTGTATGATCTGGTTGAGCATAAAGTTCAAGGTGATGGTAATTGCCAGGTTAGATTTCTCAGCTCGGACTTTATGCCTTGGTGCATTTTAGGATCTCTAATATTGCATCTAATTCCTTTGATTGCAGCTGCCTGCCTTGTTTACCTCTGATGAACCAACTTTTTGAATCAACTATCTGACTTTATTGGTGCCACTAGTAATTCATGTCAGCTGTTGTCTGTGCAATTGGTTCCACTAGTAAACCTGAATGTTTTATCAATTGCTTTCTAAATCAAAGGATGTTTTATGGAAAATAATGCTTTTGACTATCTGACTTTATTGGTGCCACTAGTAATTCATGTCAGCTGTTGTCTGTGCAATTGGTTCCACTAGTAAACCTGAATGTTTTATCAATTGCATTCTAAATCAAAGGATGTTTTATGGAAAATAATGCTTTTAACTCGAGATTCTTGTAATTTAACCTGTTGGAGCTGACTGTTCTTTGGCATGTCTGGACTGTGATTAAGAGTTTGTTAGGGCTCACTAGATAATTATTATGGTGCTTAAGATCATTTATACACATGATGTCTCATTAACTCTATAATGTTACCAGTTTCGCGCTTTATCAGATCAAATTTATCGAACTGCTGAGCACCATGAATTTGTGAGACAGCAAATTGTAAATCAGGTAGGCTGTTGCTCACTACATTTAAAGTTCCGCACACTTGGTTTCTTATATAAGCTTGAGTTGCAATATATGGGTTTAATCAAATTGACTTACATGAATTCTGATGTTTCTTGTGGCACCATATCTTGAATTATCAGCTTAAGTCTTATCCGGAGACATATGAAGGATACGTTCCCATGGCTTATGGTGACTATTTGGAAAAGATGTCCAAGTATTTCCCTACTTTCCTCTTATTAGTTTGTTCTTTCTTTCTTTTGGAAAAGCATTGACCTTTCGCCATTATGTCGGTGTAGGAGTGGTGAATGGGGTGATCACGTTACTTTGCAGGCTGCGGCAGATTTGGTAAGTTTATTATTTGGAATTCGTTTTTCTTGTGATTCCACCAGATTATAGTGATTTCTCATGTTCTCTCGCTTTCCTTTACTGATAATCCTCTTGTAACACCATGACCTATAACAACCTTACCCAAAGGAGTATAGAGCCGGAACGCTACCAACACTTCAACATTAGCTTTAATTCACCAATGCTTAAGTAAATATCCCAACATTAATAAATTAACGTTCGATCATAAAATCCAAATAACTATGTCCAAACACAATTTGTAAATCAATTTTGCTGCTTATGCTAAAGAAAACAAACTAGATCTTTCGAGACCTATCCATCTCGATATTTATTATCCTAATGGCCTAAAATTGCAAATTACGAATGACACTGTTCCTCATCCCCGTCATGGATCCATCGCGCAACCACCAACTGCTTTATCGGCATAATCGTCCAAAAGGTGATCACCTGCACCGCAGGACACAATGAGCCTAAGCCTATCAATAAATTTTTCATGCATAAATGCAAAGATAACCCTTTTAAAATGCAACTCTTTGAAAATTTTGATTTTAACATAAACCCTTTACTATATAATAAATCATTACCAGTTAATGGGCCCTCGGTCTTGGTACACGCTATAGGACAACCGTTCGGGATTTTGATGTTCTACCTCGTAACACATTTAATCATTGCCATAGATAATCCTTCACCAACCATTATCATGTACACCTTGTAGCAGTTATACCAAGCCCGCTTTAAAATCCATTTCAAACCGTTTCCACTGAAATCATAACCTTGACACTGCACATATCACTACTTAAGTAGTTTATGTATTATGCATGTTGAATGCGATGCAATAAAATTGAACAGTAAACTCAGTAGCAAGAGATGACCATCACAATATTCACAGTAAAAAATATATATATGATCATAATAAACCTAATCGACTACAACACCATTCAACAACCACATTAAACATAACACTCAATTCACATACTTTAGTCCTGCGGTACAGTTGGAAAATTACTAACCTCTACGAGAATTTCACACAATGTCCTACTTCGCTAGCCCGCTCCTGAAATATGTAACGTGTCGTGTTATTAAGTTACACTCATACAAATTATTATCCGTATTATTTTTATTATTTAACTACTTAACTGTTATTTGATTGTTATTATCATTATATACACATATATATATTTGCGTGAGTGTTTCAACATAAATATATTATTATTTATTACCTAATATTTTATTTATTATTATTGCATATTTACGCTTATTTGTTTTCATAAATATACATTTATTTATCTATTATTATTTTATTTATTTAATTATCATCATTATTATTATTTCAAATTTATTATTATTATAATAATTAATTTTTATTTTCCTCTCGCGGATCAGGCTGGAACAGGTCAACAGACCGGTTCCCTTGCCTTTTGCGCATACCCGCGGGTCACTGATACCCGCGGGTTGCGCAGCCGAGTCCTGTCACTGCAGTGGGCGGTGACCGACACCACCACCGCCAAAATGGAGCGCACGCCGAACATAGTTTGAATGTACCTGTGGCCGCCATTGACGCTGCTGTGAGATGCCGGTTCGAGGCTAGAAAGCTTCGACACGCCGCACGTTCTCCTCCCTCGTTGATGGCCCAAACGATTGCTGGTCAAGTCCTCACAGTCCGATTGTGTCCCCCTAGCAGTAAGCTTTCCGTAGGGGTGACAAAACGAATCAACGAATCAAATTTGTATCGAATCCTAAACGAATCGAATCAAAATGTGATGGATTCGTATTCGATTCGTTTATTAAACGAATCGAATACGAATATTCGTTTATTCGTTTAGTCAATGATATTATTTAATAAAATAATTTACCACACTTGATTTACATTAATTCTTCATAAATATATACATATGAAATATGTAATTAATATATTTACTAAAAATACCTCACCAAATATCGAAAATATTATTTTTTCTATGATAATTAGTTATAATTTCTCGAATCTTAATTGAAAATTAACAAGAACTAGTAAATAAAAATAATAAAACGAATCCTAAACGAATAAACGAATCCATGAGCTTAAATTCGTATTCGATTCGTTTAATAAACGAATTGAATCGAATTGACCCATTTATTAAACGAATACATTTTTTCAAACCCGTATTCGCTTTAAAGCGAATCGAATCGAACGAATAAACGAATCCTGACCCAAATTGCCACCCCTAGCTTTCCGTCGGTGTGTGCGGCGTCGTGATTGGTGGCAGGAGCTGCCGACCGGATGTGTAGTGAATAGTGACGGGCGTGGGTTTTATTTTAGGGGGTGTTTGTGCTACGGCTTGATACTGACCTTCTTTATTTTATGGTTTCGTACTACTTTGTGAACCCTACTCCATTTTTATACTGATAAATATATGATTATTTGCTGTTAACCCCAAATATTTAATTTAATTATGCAGTTATTAACCCAATATTTATGATATCTGCTAGCATAACCGGTGTTACTCCCTAACCGCCTTAGTCTTCAAAATTTCATAATTATTTCATTTTAACTCCGTTTTCGACGATTCTTACGCCGAAATAATTTATTATTCGTGCAGAATTTATTAAAAATACTTCCGATTTACTTTGACATTTTTAAATTACACTCCCCTAAATATTGCGAACCCTAACCTATTTTTATTAGATAGTTGGGTCACGTACCCAAAATCAAATCATTTATTCACATCAGTATACGATTCTAATATCTATAGTGGGGTGTTACACCTCTTTTTTCACTTCCCTTCTGTGTATTATTTTATCTGGTTTATCTACTGAATCTGTATCTTGAAATGGCTCCTAGGTTCCCAGATAAGTTTAAAGATTAAAAGCTAGTCATAGTTCTGTGTGCTGCCTCCATCAAAATGGTTTTGGACAAATTTTCACTTCTACTATGCTTACAATGACTGCTGTAGTTGATGAAATTTTGAGTGGGAGGCATTAAAACCTTATATATAAGGTCTCGAGAATATGAATCTTAAGTGCACAATCTCACTTAGCTAATGATAGTAATTAACATGAAAAGAATATGAAGTCTCATAGAAAAGTTTCAGATTCCCTATCAGTAATGTGAAATATTTAATATTTTTACCCTTTACTAGCATAAATTAGTTACAACTCAAACCATAATGCCAGTTATCGGCCTCACTCTCAGAGGTATAAAAACTTTTTACGACGAATCGCAGACCAGCCTCAATTTTCTTCCTGAAAAATGTATTTATTTCCCTTCCAACATTTGGCAGAGGGGTTTTAAATTATGAAACTCTTTTTTCCCCCTGGAATTGAAAAGTTATTAGTGAGAGCATTTTGGAATTTTGATGAGTACATTGTACATTGGTGCTTGCACAAAAACTACATTAGTGTTGAAGCTCTTTATTTCACTTGGGGGATTCAGGTGCCATGTAAAAAGTTGCTTATAGGGATGTTATCTCCTACTCGGAGATGCTGCCCATGCAGGCCTAATATGATAACGTAGAAATTATGTCATCTATGGATAACCATTTAGCATTCAGGCTATAGAAGATGTCACATTCTATTTTTAATGTATGTACACTACCCTGGTTCCACTGAGTTTTAATTGCTTATCACGAGTTCGATGGACCTGTTGTAAATATTCATTTTTCTAACATCCATGATCCATTAAGTATTAATTCTTGAATGCATTATGTACCAATGATGGGGGGCTTCGAGCCAATGCTGAATGATTGCTTGTCCACTTTGTGATTAATGTCTTGTGTTTGTTTGTAGAATGCCTATTGTCTTGTCTAATGTATGCTAATGATTTGTTGCAGTATGGTATGAAAATATTTGTCATAACTTCTTTCAAGGATACTTGCTACATTGAGATTCTTCCGAATGTTGAAAGGTCAATTCGAGGTATATCAGTATATATTATGGAGTTATTGCTGTGAATTTTTTAGTACCCTCATGTCACTGAATTGTTTTAATAATGTTTTTTATGTCACTACTAATCAATGGCCAGATATATTTCCTCTTTGAGGCATCTTATGGCAAAACACTCCCAATTGTCATGTCAACATCATAACCTTCTTATCTTATATTAGGTAAACTGGAAATACAAATGAGTTTTAACTGCCATTTCATATGGCGAAACACTATATTAAATCAGGTTATCTAAAGCGCAACTTATCTTGGTTTCCTTTCCTGGTTTCCCTTAATCTGCAAATTTTGAATTTAAGATTCTTATGCATAAACAGACCTACACATGCTCCTGAAAATATATAAAATTACATATGTAGATATATATTGTTTAAAGTAAGGGTGGCAATGGGCCGGGCCGGGCTTTTTTTTGGGCCCGAATTTAAAAAAAAAAAAATTTAAAAATTTAAAATATATAAATATAAAATATATTTACACTATATACAAAGACAATTCATAAATAAATCACAAGTTTCATTGATAAATTAACAATTTAAATGTTAAAAATAAATAAAAATGATACAAACATATTAAATATATATATATATATTTATGTTTTTTTTTTTTAATTTTGGCCCGGCCCGGGCTTTTTCCACCCCGGGCCGGGCCAAAGCCCGACGGGCCGGGCCGGGCCGCAGGCTAAACTTCCACCCTTAGTTTAAAGTTTCACTTCAATCCAGCCAGTGCCAGTCTAGCCCATGAAAATAATAAAAATTTATATATATGTTATATATTATTTAAGATTTCACTTACACCTAACCATACTTATAAATATATATATAACTTAGTCCTCAAGGGTTGTGGCTTGGTGGTGTAGGGTTCAGGGTCTGACCTTCAGGTCCTGGGTTCGAATCCAGGGAGTGCGTTTCTTGGAAATCTCTGGGACAGTCAGGGGTTTTACCTGCTCCGCTTAAACCCGGAAGAGGTGGTTTGGCAGTGGGGTTTCCAACGATTTCAAATATATATATATATATATATATATATATATATATATATATATATATAAAATTATCTAATCTGAATAATTTTCATAAATTCGTTTATTTTGAGGCCCTTGTATTTCTTATCTTCACAGGAAAGAAGATTATTTGTGCTTCTTACCTTAATAATATCGGAATTTACTTATATATGGTTTCCTCAAGGCTTAGATGAACTCTATATATTCTTCACGCTATATCACTTTATGTACACTCGTTTGTAAAAGTATTTATAGGTCTATCATTATTGTTTTTTTTTTTTAGAATCAATAATAAATGAATCTATGCTTTGAAATATCGCAGGGCACAAACTTCAATAATGTATCACTTTGTTTGTTGCATTTTAATTAATCTATTTTTTCACAATTGACAATCTTTCTTAATGGGTAAAGCTTGTTATGCCCCCTTATTTTATGTGTCATTTTAATTTTTTTTATGAATTAAATTTTTCTTTATAATGTTCAATAGGGAATTGGAGTGACTTTTGCTTGTGTTATTTTCTTGGGCAGTGATTTATTTGAGCTTTTGGGCAGAGGTACACTACAACTCTATATACCCACCAGGAGGTAAACCTCCACTTTGTATTCCTGGACCATGTTCGCTCATATTTTTTACATGAAAAATAAAGTATAATGACGTTAAAAGATCCATGTAAGCGATCCTACCTAATGGGAGCAAGGCTTTTTTTTGTTTGATTTATAAATAGGAAATATAAGGTTCAGTTACACGTGTTTTTATTGGGTGTTGCTTAGGGGTGGTGTGCATTTGTATATCATAAAATTTTCATACACCAGGGAAGCTCATATCCAGTGCAAAATTAGAGCTTTCTCTCTGACCACAATGATGAAAGTAGGTTCATCTAGCCAACCATGTTAGATAGCCTAGTTGATTTAACTCTTGTAATGGAAGTAAGAGGTTACATGTTCAAGTCTAAAGGGATATGTTTAATTTGAGAGTAGGGAGGCGGGTGAAGTGCGATGCTACTATTGTATAGGAGATTACCAGGCTTCGTTGGACATATCCAATGTTACTTACTTATGACTGGGTTTAGACAGCCCCTCTGAACTTGTGCTAACCATTTTCTTATAATTTCCATTGTTACAAAGATTAATTAGACATCACATTTACCATTACTTCTTCAGATGTACCCACTTTTTGAGACCAAGAAGAAGAAGAGGTGGCGGTGATGAGTGCCAATGTCAATGGAAAAGACAGATCTTCACTGTGTTGATTACAAGAAGCTGCAGCTCCCTTATAGCTCCTTTAAACCAGGTATCTTTCAGTGTGGATTTTAAGCCTAAGGCAGAAATTTGATCATGCTGCCATAGATAGTGGTCTCATCTGTATATGCCTTCTATCTGATGCAATGCAGCCGTAGTCCCCCATTTCATACTTCAATGAAATATTTCTTCTCATAATGTTCTGCCTTGGTGCATTTTTTTTTTCCTGAAAGAGAAAAATGCATTTCCATAAATTAAACAGAGGTGAATATTCGCCTAACATTTGAAGGAAAGTTACCTTTCCAAATGAGAGGCCTAATTGCATTAGTAGCTAAAGTTGTCATTTCACTCGGATTCCCGAATTGCCATGATATTCATTGGTGGGTATGATGATCATGAAGCGTTAAGCTACGCGCTGAAAATTTCGGGAACACATTGTGTATAGGTTTGATAAATAGGATGAGCTTTGAAAAATCTAATAATATTTTAAGTGTTTTTATTTAAACTCGGTCGTTAAAAAACACAATAAGAAAATCAATTTAAAATTTAAAAAATTGAATTGTTTCAATATTTTAAAAATATTAATAAACAACACTTGAATGTAAGGATGAATTTTTCCAAGTCCGATTCATTTCTCAACCCTATTGGTATCACGTTAACGGTTGTACGATAGTATGATAACGGAAACGATGAAGGGATTTTAACGGCGTTAACGGAGATTGATACCGCGAAAGAGTATGATTACGAGTTTATAAAGGAATTCAGGTTCAAGACAATGTAAGAGAAGCTAGTGAACGGTAGTGATGAAGTTACAGAATCTATTGAGACCAAGTATATATAGTTGTTTTGATCTTTTATATAATTGGACGAGGAGAGGGGGTGAGGTCGCCGGTTACGGCGGCATTGTCGGAGTGGAGTGAGAGTCCGGAGCTGGGGCTGATCGGAGAAACGTTGGTGTTGTCTAAGTTTACGGCTCATGCTTCAGTTTTGGTGGTGCAACAATCGATTGTCAAGGGAAAACTTACACAAAGGAAATGGGCGTCACCCATTTTAAATCCTGATTATGAAGTCTTTGTCAATAAGATAAGATTGTTTTTAAAGTCGGATCGGATCGGACCGGTCGAATGAATTGATTGAATGAGGAATTGGCCGTGAGTCTGGTCCGATTGAATCTTAAAAGTTGAGGTGTAAAAAAAAATCGATCAAAATCAGTGAAATCGATGATTGACCTTGCGGGTTTTTAACTCAAAAAAATTTAAACCAAAAGTAAAAATAAATATTTTTTATAATTTTCAATTAATTAAAATTATCAGAACGATTCAACCCTGTTGAATCAATGACCGTTGAATTTTTTAAATCACCAATTCAATCAGTGGTTTGGTTTTTTAAACATCGATCTACAAGGAATTGGAGACAACTGGTAATATGTTTATCCAATTGATGGCTCTCATATGAAGCCCACAATAATTATATAATTTTTATTCTAAATTTAAAAATTGTGGGCTCCACGTCAGTATCGACAACTGGTGATACCCTTATCTCGTAGAAATTTTTCTCATTGCGAAGATCAATAATTATATAAGATTATTTCTATTGTGATAAGCAGATATTATTTATTAGGGTTATTTACGTTTTACTACTAAAGTTATGATAAAATAACAATTGGGTGCTATGAATATTAACATATTACATTTTACTACTAAACTTATATAAAATTTAACATTTTACTACTATTCCATCAAAACCGTTAGTTGACCGTCAGTTGACATGACATCATGCTGACATCGTAAGGATAAAAGAGTCTTAACCCATAAATTATTATAAATTATAAATATTCTAAAAAAATTATGGGTGATTTTGTTATTACGAAATGAATAACAAAAATAAAACTAAAAAGATATTGACAATAGGATTACTCATTGTCTTTATTTTTCCATTCCACTGCCAATAATATAATTGAACAAAGAATTACTGATTCTTTTAGTACATCTCTTTATTGTTATATTTTAAAGTATTTTGGATATTATGAGAAAGTTAATTATTAAATTAATTTGGTAAATTAAATTATTTATTTTGTTGGGTTTTATGGACAGTTTAGAGACTAAGTATTTTTATAAATGTGATTGTTGATTGCATCTCTTTATTGTTATATATAGATTTAGATATGTTTTTAAAGGGTATAATTGTAATTTTTACTTTTATTTATTTTGAGGATAAAACAATCTTTTTAAAGGTCAATTGACGGTCAACTAACGGTTTAGATGGAAAAGTAGTAAAATGTTAAATTTATATAAGTTTAGTAGTAAGTGTAATATGTTAATATTCATAGTACCCAATTGTTATTTTATCATAACTTTAGTAGTAAAATATAAATAACCCTATTTATTAATGTCAAATCTTATGAAATATGAAACTGATAAACAATGAGATGATTGAAGATATAATAGACACATCATTTACGTGCTAATTAAAACCGTCTTCGCCAATACATCCTCTCGAACTTTGATCGGTATGGTAAAATTTAATTTTCATAAAAAAATATAAAACTCTATTCATTATAGTTAGAGTAAATCAAAATTTTCCCATTAATAAATCATATTTTTCATTAATATATATGATATGTTTTAACAAATCTTCGAACTTAACGAAGATGACTATCTTCCTGCTATATGTGACTCCGTCATTGAGACACATTATTATTTAATTTGTTTCTAGTATAGTTTCACGATGTTTATGGATAGTTCGAGTTGCGGTAAAATTCTTTAAGTTGAAATAGATTCATCCTTTAATTTATACAAATAATTTTATAGAAAAGATAACTTGAGCACTCGCATTACAAAATGGAGATTTGACATTAATACATCGTTGTTTAGCACCTATAAACTAATCAAATTTCGCATAATATAATTATACATATCATTGTTTGTCAAAAATTTAATAGAAAATCTTCTAACACATGATAAGTACGACATCGGCCGCATAATTTTATACCATATGTACAATTTAGTGTGTGTGTATATATATATTCTAGGAAAAAAAAATTTATACTACTCCTCAATTTGTATGTGTCATTGAGCTTCGCTGATGTGTGTGAAGAAAAAAAGAATTTTTTTTTTTTTTTTTTTTATAAAAAATAAAAAATAAAATATTTATTTTTATCTCTTCTAACACATAGTTCACATCAGATGGCAAAATCCTGTATTGGGCTGGGATTTTTGGAAAAATAAGTTTTTTAATTTTTGTTTTTGAAAAAAAAAATTAAGTTTAAAAATATTTGATTATTTAAAAAAATAATAAAATTAATAACTTATATGTATTTAATGAATTTTTGGATTGAGAAATATATGTATTTATAATTAAAAATGAATATATTTAATTTAAAATTTCATTCTTTTAATAATTATAACCAGGTCCGATTGGACTTGAGTTTTTTGCCATCCCTACTAGAGACCCTACCTATAATACAAATCCAAAGGATAAATCCATTTCACAAGAGTCCTTAGTTTTTTCATATTACCCACTAGATCTCTAACAACCTATTAGGTGTTTACTTATTCTAACATTAAGGATACTTGTCACATTATGTATTATTAATGTTAGAACAATAGTAAGGATATAATCGAGACGTCTCATCTTTATTATGATGCGTGATGAAAAAATTATTTCAAATCTCAATTTGAATCTGAATGAAAAACTATCGCGAATCACAATTAAATATATATATATATTTTTTTGATTGATTTTTTATCTCGAATTTCGTATCTTTCTGTATGGGTTCCTAAATTATGATAGTTTTTCGAGATTTTCTGCCCATTCAATTTAGTAAGGATTTAATTGATAATTATGAAAAAATTAAAGACCTAATAAATAATTATAAAATAAATTAGGGGCCTAGAAAGGATTTTCCTTAAAAACAAAAACTGTTACTCTTCCTACTTTCGGAGCGAGAAACTGTATAAGAACGAGACACGTTGGAACCCATTTGTTGCGTTGTTTCGGTGCCAAGTGACACCAATGGCGAGATCGTGTCAATTTTATACTGCGACGTCGTTTTGTAGCCGTTCCTCTCGTCTTCAGCTCCAGCTCTATTTGTTTATATAATTTCTCTTAAATTACACTCTTGAAAATATCTTCACTTGATCTACTATTCTCTCTCTCTCTCTCTATGTGTAAAATAAGCTAATAAAATTATAAACGTAATTTTCTTTAAGTTAATTAGATAATTTTTATATTTTTGTTGCACTTTATCGATTAGAAAAATGAAAAGCGAATAATTTTTAAACTATCGAAAAAAATTTAAAGTTTTTTTGTAGTAAACGATTCATTGGAAAAGTGATAATTTCGGAAATTAAATTTGATTTCCGGTTGCGTGTAGGGCAAGATGGCGGAGGGAGGGAAGTTGTTGTACATAGCGGTGGTGGATGATGAGGATGAAAAAGGCGAGAAAGCCAACAAAACGCCCGCCGCGGCGTCGTTTCGATATACGCGTTCCGTTTTGCAAAGTACTCTACAGCTAATGGGCTGTAAAGCACGACATGCGTTTAAGGTAAAAATAATAATAATTGAAAAAGGAATGCGTTTCAGCTAAATTGGTACAATTTTGCCCCAATTTAGCTGAAATTTTAGCTGAATGTTCTGGGTTTTTTTTTTCAAAAAAAAAAAAAAAAAAAAATAGCTGATTATCTGATACTGGAGTTTGAAACGGTGCGTTTTCTGGTTTCAGCTGTGATTACATAGTTTTAATTGTAAGGGCTGATCTAAGCTGCATGCAATGTGTTCTGCAAAATTTCTCTTTTTGTATGTAATTATTTAATTTGCAGATTGAATAAAATTTTTGATGTAGTTTTTGTTGAATGTGTGAAGCAAATCATAGATATTTAAGTGGTGTTTTCATGTCTGAGTTGATGTGATTTGTAATATGAGTTGAGTGTAATTTATCTTTCATTTGGGTTAATTTTTTTAAAGTTGAAAGTGATAAATGAAATCACATTTGTGTTATTTCTTTAAGAATTTGGAAGGTATATTAAATCCAAAAAGTTGTTTTGTCATTCCATTTCTGGAGCATTGTTCCCAGTTATATGGGAACCTTGTTTTGCCTGGGAAGTGATTGGTTTAGAAGTACAACTCGGAATCAAAATCCTTTGTTTTTATCAATTAGTTATCATAATTTTGACTGTCTGTGGTGGGTTTGTAACAAAACAATCAAACTTCTCAAATTTTGGTGATGGCTGCCAAAATATTATTTGATTGATTTTGCATTAGTGAAGAAAGAGGAAACTTTCGCTAATCATTTAATTTTGTTTTAATCAGATTAGTCAAAGGGTTTTTGAATTGATAAGAACTGAGAGTCCTGCCAGTGCTCAGCTTAAAGAAGGAACAGAGATATCTGGATCAGATACTTTGAACGGAAATTTTGAAAAGGACGATAGTTGGAATGTTGGTGGTAACCTTTTTAAAGAAGAGGAGGTTTCAGAGACGGGTGATAGAAGTAAAAGAATACCATTTGAGTTGTACAAAAGACACACTACTGTAGTTGCTAGAAGAGAATCTTTTATAGATGTTGTTTGTGATGCTCTGGCAGAATACAAGTATGTGGGTCATAATCAGAGGGCAGACTTGGTTTTGGCATGCAGGTATTGTTTACGTCTTGTTCCTTTCTTCAAAACATTTTTATTTATATTTATACTGATTAGTAAAGTTCTACCTTGTGGAATTTATACATAGGCAGATGCTCATGTGATTCTGAATTGTATAAACATTGGTAAATTGTGTGAGACCGTTGATCGAATCATGGTTTCTTTTTTATCTTGTTACTTCCAATTAGCTACATATATCTTATTTTATTCTGGATGGAGCAACCTACACACTACTTCCTGTCAGAATGTGTGTACAGTTTTTAGACTATAGCATGCAAGTAGTTTGGAGTTTTGGAGAAGCATATTATTGAAATGTTTTGGAACCTCGGGAAACTTTATGGCCTGATCAATGTTACATGGGATGCAGCTCAGTATTGTGTTTTTTGTTCCCACTGGTTGCCTTGTTGGGATTGAAGTCATGTCTGTGCACTGAAATTGGATAAATGTTGCAAACTTTTTATTGCTAGTTATGATGTCAGGGTTTTTGTTAGAATATCTTTCCTTTTTCTTTTATTTCTTTCCTTGTTGCATCGTCTGGTTTGTATAGATGAGATGTTTTTTTTGGTTGCAGAATCCGAGAAAGGAAGGAATCTGTAACCGTGCTGTTGTGTGGCACTAGTGGCTGTGGCAAATCTACTTTGTCCGCACTGCTGGTATTTCCTTGCGGTATACACATATGTTGTGTTTTTGGGGTCTAAATGGCACATTTCATTTTAGGTTTTGTGCCCCTTAACTAGTCTTCTTTTTCCCGTGGAATATAGTTTTAGTTCTGTTGTGGTAATGCTGATACTTGAAGTTTAGGATTGAACTGCTTTTTAATCATTATGTACTTCCATCATTTATATTCTCAGTGCTTCCCACTTGTCATGCAGGGAAGCAGGTTGGGAATCACGACAGTAATATCAACGGACTCTATTCGGCACATGATGAGGAGTTTTGTAGATGAGAAACAAAATCCTCTACTCTGGGCTTCAACCTACCATGCAGGGGAATTCTTGGACCCTGTTGCAGTTGCAGAAGCAAAGGCTAAAAAGAAGGCCAGAAAATTGGCAGGTGCTGCACTGTCAGTTCCGAAGGATGAAGCATCTGATTGTTCTGCAGCAGGGAAATCTGATATCCATCCAGAGGTTGGTTCCTGTGTGGCAGAATTGATCAGTCCAAAGCAAATGGCCATTGAAGGGTTTAAGGCACAAAGTGAAATGGTTATTGACAGCCTGGATCGGCTGATTACTGCATGGGAAGAAAGGAAAGAATCAGTCATCGTTGAGGGCGTTCATTTAAGCCTGAATTTTGTGGTGATTGATTTTTTTTTTCCTTTTTTATTTCATGTTTTAATATTAGCTGTTATTATTCTTTTCTCAATTTTAATATGGTGTGCAGATGGGGCTTATGAAGAAACACCCTTCAATCATTCCTTTCATGATATACATTGCAAATGAAGACAAACACATGGAACGATTTGCAGTCCGTGCAAAGTACATGACATTAGACCCTGCCAAAAATAAATATGTTAAGTATATACGAAACATCAGAACTATACAGGATTATCTGTGTGAACGGGCTGACAAGCATCTGGTCCCCAAAATAAACAATACTAATGTTGACAAGAGTGTAGCAGCTATCCATGCAACAGTCTTCAGCTGCCTTCGCGGTTGTGAAGGAGAGCAGCTTTACGATCCAACCACTAATACAGTTACTGTGATCGCTGAGGAGTATAGGAGCCAGTGTGCAGCACATTCCTTGAGCTCCAAAGGGATGTTCCAGCTGATCCAGAGGAAAGGTTCTTCTAGGCATCTGATGGCTCTTCTTAATACTGATGGATCTGTTGCAAAGGCTTGGCCTGTTGCTTCAGTAGATAGTAGTGGAAAGCCTACATTAGTCCCTGGGACTGAGGACGGAATGGGGAATCCGATATACGGGCCTTTGAAGATTGGAAAGGTAGAACCGGTTAATCTTCAATTTGGCCATTTTGGGATCAGTGCTTGGCTCAGTGATGGTTGCACAAGTCATGCTGGAAGTGTGGATGAATCCAGGGCTGAAACTGATAATGGTAGTAAAAACCAGTCTTCTTGCTGTAGCTCACCAAGGACAGTTGATGGACATGCCAAAGAGGTGACCGATGTTAATTTTATCTGAAACCCTGTTATCGTTTTTAGAGATCTTCCATTGTATCTTGGACTTATGATGCTTTTCTTGTCCCCACAGCTCAAGGAGGAACATTCAGTTGATGGCAGTGATGAAGGGTTGATAATCCGCTTGAGGCTGACAGTGATGAGGATGTTAGTGTAAATACTGACGAACAAATCCTTGAAGAGGTAACAATTACCATAATTATCCTACTGATACTGCAAGCTTAATGAGAACAATTGGTGAAATCCTCAATTTCAGCTTCTGAATTCAGATTTGGAACTGCCATCGTGCTGGCCATTTATATTGATATTGATATTATCAAAATATTATATACGGTGCTGTTTAGGTGATAATAGTTACGGATTTTAATAGGTAGAAATTTGTGGAATCAGAATGACTTTTGACATTTTGATCTGCTTTTTGATACAGATGGGATCAGTTGATGAAGATTCTAAATCAGATGAAGAGTATGATGATCTGGCGATGCAGGATATGCCGGGGAGTGGCTATTTGTCTGATGCTGAGGAGGAGTTCAAGGACAAGGTATTTCCAGTTACTGAGATCCAGTTGGGTGACGTGAGAGGAGAAAAATATAGCCAGAATATTGGCCGCTTCCGTAGAACTAGAAGCGGGCAGTTGCCTGAGACATCGTGCCCTTATTCTCCTGCACTCAAGGAGAAGAATGATAGGAAATATCAGCAATCTGGCAATCACAAAGTGAGAAAGCGCTCCCTCAGCATTTCAGCCTTGTGTAAGCATAGGGCAGCAAACATTGCTCCCGCTCTTTCTAGTGGTCCTCAGAGGTAGGAGAACAATTTTGTCGCAGTTGATTAGTTTCTTGCCTTTTGCAGAAATAAGCAGCCCCCACTTAATGGGAAAAAAAATTTAGGAAAAAATTGCGGCCTAGGGCCTCTAAATTATTTCAGATACAGTTATTATCGACCTAATTTAGGACCCCCTTGTCAGAAGCTCCCACCCAAACTTTAGAGCCGGCCTTACATAGCAATGCTTAGTAATCTTTCCCGGACTAGAATCGACGTAAGAGTTGGGCATGTTTTGTGATGTGTAGGCACAACTTGTATGTGTGTGTGTGTGTAAAATCTCTAATGATATTAGATTAACTTCTCAGTTTTGAAACCAGTTAGCGAAGCTCTTGGCCGAATTACTATTATTTTAGATGAAAATTTACTTTTTAGTCGATGGAGATTGTAAATCTGTAGATTAGTTTTTATAGTTTATAAAAGTAATTTTAACCATCTCCTTTGATTGTGTGTTCTTTGGAAATTTGGAATAATTTCCCATTCCTTTTTTTTCCGAAAGGGACTAATGTTGATATATGTGGTAAACATCTACAAAAAGCTAATTATTTTTCTAAATTTGATTGTTAAAACGGATTTTGGCAAATTTTAGATAGAAATGTTAACTTTTGAAAACTACCTGGACTCGTTTGATAATTTTTTGACGTAATCGTGGCCTTGGGTTCATGAATAAGCAGCTTATGCCCTAAGAGCGAGTAAATCTTTGGTGCTAACAGTGATATGGGTGACGTGGTACCACCGGTAATTAAAAAATGACATGTATAATTTAATATATATTTTTTAATTATTTTTTAATTTTTTAGCTCGCGTGACAATGAATGATTGGTTTGTTGCATGGATGATGTGATACCACTGTTGTACTAAAAATTTTCTCCCTAACAGCAAATGTACGTCATATTAAGATTTTAATATCCAACGACACTCTATTTTCTTCACAATAATTAATATTATCATAAAAATCACATAATAACTAATATTTTCATAGAAATCAATTAATTAGTATTACTCTATATAGACCGGGACGGCGGTTAGTTTCCGGTTCAATTCGTTTTTTTTTTTTTTTTTTTACTTTTTGAAAAATAAGTTAAATTACAAATAATTACAAATAAAATTACATAATTACAAATAAAATTATGTAAATTACAAATTACGTTAAGTTACATTACATAATTACACTAAATTACAAATAAAATTCTTATCTAAAAATTAAAAAATATATTATTGTATAATCAAACCGGTTCGGCTAGGGGAGGAACCCTAACCGAACCGGTTAGGTTCCGGAATCGGTTGGAACCAGAATCGTCCGGTTCCAACCGGTTCGGTAAGGTTCCGGTTCCGAACCGGAAACCGGAACCTTAGCCGGGTCTAACTCTATATGCATATAAATTATATAGGAGATATGTGGGAGTCTTGTTGAAAAGATGACTCATTAAATTAAAAATAATATCATTTTTAATAAATATAGGAAGTCTTATGGAAGAAGTTCTAATAACAATATTGATGTCATCCTCGGACTCCATGAAGTCACCATATGACATCATTGATTTGCCAATAAATGGTCCAAAATGCTTCTACGGGTCATTTATTTAACATAAAATGATGGGAGAGTACCTTTTAGGTCCTAATTTTTTTTTCATAACTATCTAATAGGTTATTAATTTATATATATAATTATCCATTAAATTCTTGTTGTTTAATGTTAACAGAAAATCTTGAATTCTAATAGAATTTTGGGATACCGTATTCAAGATGAAAAATCATCCCAAATAAAAATTTTAGTCGTGATTTGGAACGATTTTTCTTTCTGATTCAAAAATGATCAATATTTAAAATATTTTTAGGGCGAAACATAACGTTCCGATTGTCATCCTACTGCATTTCTAATAAATAGGGATAATAGGTAATTATGAAAAATATTAAGAACCCAAAAAAGTATTTTCCTTAAAATGAATAGTCTATGTTAGTTCCATGTTTATTGACACTACCCGTAACAAAATAAGGTCAATTGAGTTATAATGAGTTTTGGAGTTCTCGGAGTAATTGGACAAGTATTTTGAGTCAGCTCGTTCGTGGCACGTTCATAATTACATTCGAACAAAGTTGGGCAGAGGCTTTTCATGCTTTGGACGTTCAAAATCTCGTTGGAACGAAATCTTTTAGAGAGCTCACGTTCGTTGTGCGTTCGTCAGGATGTTCGAACATATCTACGGAACTGCTCGCTTGCGTCACTCGTTCTTTAGGCATTCGTATGCCCGTGCACAATTGGGTTATTTTGGACGCGTTTTTCAAGGCTTTTCATGACTAGGAAGTAGGAACCTACCTATTTAAACAAAGCCTCAACCACTTTACCAGAGTTGAAACCATATTATTCAAAGCTTAAAAACTCATTGTTTCAACCCTCTTGATAAATCACCTTGAAACTTCATTGTTTCTCTTATCTTCTTTATTTTGGTGATGTTCATTGATTGACCATTGACACAGAAATACAACTTTTTATAAAATATATGTAGTAGCCCATTTGTTGGATCATAATAATTGCACTTGGTAAAAGACAAACCAATCAAACTAGCTTTGCCCATTTGGCATCTAATTAATTTGTACATTTTCCCCGCACTTGTGCATGTATTAGCCACAAGAGGATTGCTAATTAGTAATTAATAACATTTCAATCTTTTAGAATTACATTTGATGTTAAATAAGATGAATTGATTCTTATATTCACTTTCAATGCAAAAGTATCAAAGCAAAAAATGATAAAAAAAAAAAACACATATTTTAATGTATTAAAATATAAATACCACTGTATTGAAATTTATATGAATTTTATCTTTTAATTTGGTCATTAACTTAATAAAATGAGGGACCCCTATTGAAAAATCGATATATATATATAATAGGCAAAAAAATATATAATTTTAATGCGATTTTTTTAACATACATTCATTTTATAATGTGAGGATACTCTCACCGAAAAATGATTATATAATATATATTAAAAATGATTATTTTCTTAAATTATAGTCCATGTTAAAGTTTTTCTTCCAATCAATTTGTGGTAAATTTGGCATGTTCTAATGGTAACCTCGGTGCTTGGTGCAAGATTTGCATCAAAATTTACACCAAATTATGCACCCATTTCCAATTCACAGCTTCAAAAGTTACTCTAAAAAATATTTTTAAGAATATTTTATTTAAATATTTCTCAACAATCAGCATTTCACTTTTTAACTAACATAATGTTTACATTAAAATATTTTACTATTTCGTATTAATTTTTAAATATGAATTAATAAATTAAATGTATTATAAAAAAATATATTAATTAATAAAATTTTACTCCAAGTTTCATTAACTATTTATTCTAAGTTTCATTATTTTTTATTAATTATTTATAACAAAAATAAAATAAAACATATTATTAAAATAACATGTTGATATAAATAGTAAAAAACATATCAAAATACAATTATACATGAATATAAATGATACAATTTAAAACTATTAGGGTCTATAATAATTTTAAAAAAAATTAAAAAAAGCAATGGTGAACAATAATTTTTTTTTTTTTTGAAATTGTTGGAAATCTTACAGTTAAATCACCCATTCAAAGCTTAAGCGAAACAGATAAAATTCCCGATTGTCCCAGACTCTTACAAGAAACACACTATCTAAATTTGAACCAATAACCATATCATAAATCCTCTGGTCTCTCACTCTTTAATATTCAATAATGTCAGTTAATTTATTTTCTCCTATTAATATTATGAATAATTATTTATTTTTTAAATAGAAAAATTATCATTTACCATGAAAATTTAGAAATTGTTCACTTTTTACTTAAAAAGTTTTAAATTTTTTTACTTTTTCATTGTTCCAAGGTGGAAAATGGATAATTTTTCCTAAATTAAGTGAATAATTTGTACATTTTTCTATTTTATTAGTGGAAAAATGAATAATTTTCAAACCACCGGTAGAAAATTGATAATTTTCACCATTTCACTTAATATGTTCACTTTTAAACTTTTACATAATTTTTCATAAATTTAGTAAATAATTTATATACGTTTTCATTCATGAAAAAAGTTAATAATTTTCAAACAATATCATTTATCATGAAAATTTTGAAATTATTCACTTTTCACTTGAAATTTTCAAATATTTTTACCTTTTCACTCTTATGAGGTGGAAAATTTGATAACTTTTCTTAAATTAAATGAATAATTTGTATATATTTTTTTTTCTATTTTATTAGTGAAAAATGAATATTTTTTAAAATTAAAATTAAAAAATAGAATAAATTCAAAATTTTCATGATAAACGGTAGTATTTATTAGGTGGATAATTTTAGGGGGTGGCAAAACGAATCAACGAATCGAATTTGTATCGAATCCTAAACGAATCAAATCAAAATGTGATGGATTCGTATTCAATTCGTTTATTAAACGAATCGAATATGAATATTCGTTTATTCGTTTAGTCAATGATATTATTTAATAAAATAATTTATCACAATTGAATTTACATAATTTCTTCATAAATATATACATATGTAATATGTAATTAATATATTTACTAAAAATACCTCACCAAATATCGAAAATGTTAATTTTTCTATGATAATTAGTCATAATTTCTCGAATCTTAATTGAAAATTAACAAGAACTAGTAAATTAAAATAATAAAACGAATCATAAACGAATCAATGAGCTTAAATTTGTATTTGATTCGTTTAATAAACGAATCGAATCGAATTGATCAATTTATTAAATAAATCCATTTTTCAAACCCATATTCGCTTTAAAATGAATCGAATCGAACGAATAAACGAATCCAGAACCAAATTGTCACCCTAGGTAATTTCTCTATTAAATAATATGACTATTATTAAAATAATATATATATATTTGGAAATTGAATTTATATAATCCTTTTAAAATAGACAAATGTCAATAAGAGAATAGAAGTAAGTCCTCCCAGAGTTTCATGTTCTTGTTTTTGCTCCATTTGAGGCTCCACTCTGCTCTCCTTACAAATACTTTTCTTCAAAAATTTCCTTTTTTTTTATTTCCAATCAATTTTATGTTTTTTTTTTCTCCTCATTCGTCTGAAAGTTTCAAATTTTAAAGATCTAATCCAGTCAATTTTATTTTTTCTTATTTCAGGTAAGGGTCTCCAGAAGGGGAAAAAAAAGTCAAGCCACTACTTTTTAATATATAAGCTTCATGTCAGATTCTACTGGCGGATTCTTCTAGGAAAAAAAAATATATTTTTTCTTTTTTTTTTTGGTTCTTCTAAGTTCAACTGTTACTTTTATCTGTTTAATATTTTAAAATATTTCTCTCTTTATCAGGAAAGATTTTTATTTTTTTTCCTCTCTGCAAAAATCCAAGCTTGGGTTTGTGGGTTTTTTTTTTTTTTGCCTAATTAAAAAAAAAATAGTGATTGTTGTTATTATTATTTAAGAAAATTTTGATGTGTTCACTGATGGGTAATTTTGATTTGAATTCTGTGATGGGTTGCATTTGATTTCATCTGGGTTTGCTTATTTATTTATTTATTTTTTCGCAGATAAGCTCTGGGTCTGTGAAAATTAAATACTTTTGCTTAATTTATTTGTGTATTGTTGTTGGGAATGTTGATTTCAACAAGGTGGCATTGAAAGGTTGTTCTTGGTCATTGAGGAAAATCAGTCTTCTCTTAGCTCAGTCAGGTAAGTCTTTCAGCTTTTTGTAGAGTTTTTATTTTTATTTACTTAGTTTTTATATATTAATCTCTATGTGTGTATGCGTGTGTTTGGTGTTAGTTGCTTTTGTTAAATTTTCATAGGGTTCAAAACTTACAAATTTCCACTATCAAAACGTGTGTTTGCTTGTGCATTTTGATTAAATATTTAATTTTCATGGTCTTTTGCAAACGCTGGAGAGATTGACAAAAATATGTGGGATTGCAAGAGTTATAGTGGAAGTGATGGTCACACATCAGATTGTAGTTCGACCTTCTAGCTTGTTACTTTAGGTTGATGTTCTGTTGAAGTTTGTCCGTGTTTGTTTGTGTAGTACATTGAGAAACAATTTCACAGGAAGTTTATGTAACTATTTATATTAGTATAGGACAAGACTTCCTTAAGTTCTGTCTATAAACGGAATTACTCTATGCCGGGTACTAGAAATTATAAAAGGGGATATCATTTTTTTTGCATGAGTGAGATACCTTGAAAGAAATTGGCGTTGTGATGTAACGAAGAATTGGCACATCGTTCGAATGGACCGATTTTCCATTCGAACGAAAATTCTAGTGATGATTTGAACGGGCTATCACACTGTTCAAACGAACGCAACCCTGTTTTTAATTTTATGCCTTTTCTTTTCAGTTCCTTTTTTATTCAATAAGGCTCATAGGCTTTAGGGCGGCCAAGTTAAGTTATTAGGGTTAGTTTATGATTCTAGTTAACTACAAATAGAGTTGTCATCTCTTTATTTCAGTTAGATTTTAGATTAATAAAACTTTTGATTCAGAAACTTTGTTTCTTTGAGTTTTACCCTTTTATCTTGACATTTCCATTTCATCATGTTGTATACCCTGATCTTCCATTTTCAGAGTATGGTATGGTTTTTGAGTCTAGTGAAATTCTGAATGCATAATTGCAGGAATGAGACACCTCAATAATGTTGGCATTTCATTTCCTGGTTATTCCAATTTAGTTCACTGGTACTATGTGAACGAAGTCTAGGAACTCACTTTGCCTTCCTTCATTGTGAAACGATAAGCTACATAATGAGGTTCATCTTGTTGCAAGTAGTAGGCTTTTAGGGCCTGAATCTTATTCTCAACTTAGAGCGCAGGTAGATTTTTAATCTCAACAAATGTGTTTCTATGTTTCGTGTTTGTACAGAGGAACTACCAACCTAGTGGAGCTTATTCTATTAAGGATCCAAGTGTTTGAGAATTGAGATTATTATAACCTTCTATTTCCAAATTTTTGCAAACAATTCTAAACTATATCAGTTCATCTGAATAACTATTACTTTGAGGAGAGCCTTCGTGTAACGGTAAGGTTCATCTATTGTGACCTGGAGATCATAGGTTGGAGTCGCGGAAACAGTCTCTTTGCAAAAAAAAAAGGGTGAAGCTGCCTACATATTGAATCCTTCCCAGAGCCCACAGTGTAGGAAGCTTCGTGCGCTGGGCCATCCTTTCATATGAATAACTATTACTTTCAATAAATAATGTATCTTAATGATTCATATATGCCTATTGGAGATAAAGTCATTTTAGTCGATAGATGCACCTTCAATTGCTATGCTGAATAGCAAGTATGTGAATCAAAAATATCTTTCTATGCAGTCAAATCATACTGTTTATAGGGATAAGAAGGTAGAAATTATGCTTTTCCCATGCTTGAACAAAAGTTTCCATGTAGATGCTTCGCGCATCTTGAAACATCTCTGGTCAAGCTTTGTTTCCTGGAATCCCCTAGGTCTTTGAGAATCTCTTTGAAGTGTCCTTATTTAAAATTCCAAAGGATGGAATTACTATAATGATCCAAGTATAGAATTGTTGATAAAATGAGACTGAAGCATGCTGCTACCCCAATTCATTTCCCGTAGCAGCCTCCTCATTTATATTTTTTTGTAGTGAAGTGTCCCTCATGTAATTATTTAGGGCTTTGATGTTCATTTAATAATTTGGGGCTTCGATAAAGTCATGTATGGATATACTTTATGCTCCTCCAAATAGTCTTACATGCCAGAGAAGTATCTTATTATGCCCCTCTGAATATTGAATTTTATTCTTATTATTTATCATGTTTCATCTTCTGTTCTTGTGTGCATACTGGTATTATTTTGTTGTTTAAATTTGTGCCAATTGGATAGTGGGTAGTGTACGGTACAGTAGATCGAGATTTTGTTTACTTTTTTAGGTTAGTTACACCTTTTGTTTTCTAAACTTGTAGTATGAGTTGTCAAGTATAAGTTGGTGGCTGGTTAGTAAACACTAGCCGATAAGTAAAATTGGATGTTTGCCAATCACTTTAGTTGTTCTGCTTTCAAAATTATGTAGAAGCATGACATTTAGAAACATGCCCTTAATTGACAAGTTCTACATTTTTGCATATTGCACTACAGAATGTGTTGGAATCCTGTTTCTTCACATGCTGTCTAGGGCCTTGTATTTTAAACACGTTTGAAGCCAAAAGTTCTGTTAGGTATAGATTATAGTCAATGGCGTAGCCAGAACATTGATTTAATAGGGCAAAATTTGATTTTGACAACAAGTGTTATATTAGATACTCTTGATTTTAGCAGGGGCAAAACAAAATTACCTCATTAATAAACTAGACTTTTCAGTAATTTATAGGACACATTTTAACAAATTTTCAATCAATGGCTCCAACACTGACTATAGTGCTGGTATAAGACATACAATGAACAATTATGACTATGATAAGTATGAATACTGTATCTTGTTAATCTATAAATATCTTGCCTTTTCAATATACCACAGAATGGTATATTTATGCCACGGGTTACTGACAGTCTGACAATAATTTTGGAGATAACACTTTATTAAATTGATTTTTATGTCTTGTTACTCATGTATCTCTCTGCCATGTACAAATTGAATTTTTTGCTGACAAACTCTTGCTGTCGTTTTTCTTTATACAGGGTCTCTTTTGTTGCTTTCTTTCTCTGTTGATGATTTGTGCCGTTAGGATTTCTCATCCAACATGAATCAATATAGTGAAGATCATGTAACAACTGGCAATTTGGTGAGTATTTGGACTACAAATATCAAATGAAATCCTGAACATATTTATGAAAAATTTGTTGGAACGTGAGAGGTGTGTCTAACCCTTGTTTTGATCCTAGTTCATTTTTTTTCGCGGAAGATTTGTTGTATTAGAGCTGTCTTAGCAAAGCTTCATATCAGTTTTGGTTTCAGCTAATGGTTTGGTTTTTAATTTGTCATTACTGACATGTTTTGTTGCCACAGTTTTAGACTTTTGTTGTCTAGGTTGGTTTCTTTTTGGTTTTTTGAGTTTTGTGCATGTGTTGCATTTTCTGCCCCGGACTCTTTTTCTTATTAATAACCGTCTCTCTATCTGTCGAGGTTCACCAGTGAAAAATCTTTAAACACACAATCCTTGACCCTTGTGCAGGATGAGGCAACGGTAGTTGGATTTGAAGTTCCAAAGTCGCCTGATTCAAGTTACAACAATGTTTACCGTGGGCACGAAGATGAGTCACGTGACCCACCTGCTGTCCCTCCCCATCTGCAACACACGTTGCTTAGCTATCCAGCAAGCATAGACGCTTCTGGAACTCTTCCTTCGCCCCAGAATGTGATTCTAAACCATCTTTACATTGAGAACCGAGAGCCACCACGATCTGTAGTGGCACTTGGATTTACTCATCGATTCCGTTCCAAATATGTCACTGTTGTTCTATACAAACCGGTTCAAAGAAGGGGAAGTGCCAGCAGCACCTAATGTGCAGAACTGGGAAAAAAAAATCTTCATTAGGCTGGATTGGCTTGCCCTTCTACGATGAAATTGGTTATGGTAGATACAACCGAAATACAAAATTATCTGTGAAGAGTGTTCATTGTTTCACAGAACATGATGATCCTAGTGTTATTGTATTGAATCTAAAAAAGTTCTCTGAACTTGAAATACCCAAATTTATAAGTGTATTATACATACTGGTGGGGATATTTGAATACAAATTTTTGACGCAAATCTAGACATTAAAATCTATTTAAAATTAAAATAACATTTAATGATATCTAAATTTTAATGAAGTTGACTTTTTTCGTTGGATGGTCTTGAATAATTGATTAGATTTTGATTTCTAGATATGTGTCAAAAATTTATGTTAGAAACATCTCTACCCTTTGCATATAATGTTAGATTTGTGTGTTTTATCTAGCCGAGGCTGTCTTGGTCGGGGTAGGGACGAAATATCCCCCAAACACTAATTCTTTGAATCGGGAGAAAAAATCATCTAAAATTCCGAATCTAATTCAAGCTTTTTTAGACAAAGATAATCATTCTAAATCCGGTTTGATTTTTTTTTTTTTTTTTTGGAATGGAACTTCATCCTAATCTTAAATTGGAATTCGGGTCTTCTGCCATACCTAGTTGTCACTTTCCCAAACTACAGGGACGAATACGATAACTCCCTTTTCTAGAATGCTATTATTAAAAAAGTTGGAGATAGGATTATGCAAATTTTACTATCACAGAAAATGGTTGTTCATTCTATATAAAGAAGGATTAAGTTATTAGATGTATCTGCCAAAAAAAAAAATCATAAATTTATTGCTTTTAATTCAAGCTGAGTTTATAATATTCAACATTGTCATATAATTTTTAGATTTACAATTATAATATCTTTCATCGCTCTGAAGAGGTGACAATGATATCCTTATGAGTAGTTAGCTATTTCAACTAATTGGAGTCATCTTGGGTGGGGATTGAGCCCATGCTAAGAACAAACAAGTGAAAGCATAGGCCTTCGAAGTTGGTCATCTTACGCCACCAAAGCGTACAATATTTCGATTCATACTTGGATATAAGGATGAATTTGTGTGGGCTTGAGTCTCTATGCTAAGAACAAAACCGTAAGAGGTTGAGTTTCAATTTAATTTTATCCCCTATCTTCTATAGTGTCATGTGATAGCACAACATAAAAGAGGTGAAAAAAATATACGCAAGTAAAATAAGATTCGCCCACCTTTTTTTTAGTTGAAATTTGCCCACCTTCAGGAAATACATAAAAATAACAAAAATAAAATTGATGGAATACATTTAATGTTACCCGGCAAATTTAATAGCTTTATTTATTAATATTTCTTTCTCATTTATGTACATTGTTAGTTCCATATTTGTTGGCAATGTCTGTAACAAAATAAGTTTAATTGAGTTGTAATGAGTCTTATAGATCTCGGTGCAATTGGACAAGTGTTTGGACGACATCAGATGAATCTGTCAGGGTTTGCGTTTGTGGTGCATTCTTGTTTGGGTTCGAACGTTCTGTGTTCGTGGTTTGTTTAAGTGGACATTCGAACAAAAACTTCCATAGACTTCATGTTCAAGGTACGTTAGAGTAACATTCGAACGAAACTGTCCAGAGGCTTCGCGTTCTAGGTGCGTTCGAGATTGAGTTCGAACGATTTTGCGGATTACCTCGCGTTCTTCACACGTTCTTGTGATGTTCGAACGCACGTGCGATGATGTGTTATTTTGGACGTTTTTTTTTTAGCCTATTTGAGAGAAGGAAAACCCTATATGTTTAAGCAAACACATAACCACTTTACCCTGAGAGAGAAACACAATTCTTAGAGCTTCAAATTCTTA
>SKCR01030121.1:0-44306 GCA_019454045.1 Zanthoxylum bungeanum
AATAAAACACTTAAGGAAAAAAGAATTTTAGAGAGAAAATAAGAGTATGAGAGAAAGAAATTGAGAATATGATAACTGAAAGAGCAAATGAATTAATAGGAAAAAAAATAACCTTTAGCGACGAAATCATATTTAATCGCTAAAGGTCCTCAAATAGCGGGAATTATTTCCGTCATAAATTTTGATTTTAGTGTCGAATTTTTTGACTTTGAGCGTTGAAAATTCGTCGTTCAATGTCAAAAAATTTAAATCTAATTTTATTAGGCAATAAATTCAAATTTTAGAATGCGGGAAATTGAAAATTTTAGATTTACCTTTAGCGTCGAAATTACAATCGACTCTAAAGGTCTATAATTTAGCCTCGAATTAAATTATTCGACGCTAAATGATATTGTTTTTTATTTTTTAATATTAAAAAAAAACTCCCACCTTCTAAAATTATATTTAAATTTTTGACATTTAGCGTCAAATTTTATTTTTCGACGCTAAAGATCAACCTTTTAGCGTCAAAATTAGGATTCGACGCTAAAGGTCCATTTTCTTGTAGTGTCATTGTGGGCAAACAATTGTTTTAAAGGTTTGATGGACAAATACAAACTCTGGAAGAAGATTTTTTGGTTGTCAAAGATATGAGGTATGTTGAATCGATTAGTATGATGATTATTAATGGTTTATGATTCGGCAATGGTTTATGATTCGGGAATGCAAGTGGCTGCTCAACTCTTTGATTATTAAAGGCAGAAGGAGGTTGCAATACATTCTCTGTATTAGCATATGACAAGTTCGGATGATAATAGATAGGCATAAGATTACCTCTTGATCGATGAAATCACACACGTAATGCAAGTGCATGTATCGCTGAAGTAGTATAAAATGTATCAATCACACGAGGACTTAATACCTTAATTATCAATTTATGATGTTAAATGTTTACAAGTACCTAATAGATTGATTGTTGTTTGGATGGTGATTTGTATCCGAAAACAAGTAAATAAAACAATGCGAAAGTAAATTAAAGGAAAAATCAATATTATAAGACTATCTAGGGTTGTGAATCATTCCAATATCTTTTAAAGATGAAGTGGTGATCTCATGTTTGTACAATATATCGGTTTATTAACCTGAAACACAAAAATATGCAAAAACTTCTTCCGATGGTCAGATGCAAACACCAAGTGTAACCCAATTAACTATATTCTTATGTTAACAAAGTTATCTGAATTTATTAAGATTAAGTTCCAATTATGGCTATCCCCGCCCGACATGTATATTCCTATCATGTAAGGAAATCTACCTAAGAGTCTTTTGCCCCAATGTGAGTTCGTGAGCTATTGAGTCTAAGGCTAAACCTAAAATCTCTTTTTCAAGTTCATTTTAAGTTTACCAAATCAATCTTATTAATGGCCAGCTAACAAGAAGCATTAAGCTTAAGACTCAATAAATAAACTTTTATATTACCCAAGACATAAAATAACCAACTTTATAAACTGATGAAATTGGAATTCATCACACTCCTAGATAATATGTTTAGTTACAAAACATACCTAAAATTACAAGATGCATATTTAAACAGAATAACATAATGGAAAATTAAAAAGTAAAGAGAATTTCAACAATAAAAGAAAATGCTGGAGCTAGGGGTTTCACTTTTAATACTTCAAATATAGATTACTCCCTTATCAATTAATCATTTCTTGAATTAATTATATTAAAACCGACCATATAGGCGGTGAATGTCATTTATCCAAAGTCCAACCGACCATATATGCGGTAACAAATCATATAAACCGACCATATAGACGGTAACAAGGTTAGCACCTAAACCAACCATATAGGCAAAAACTAAGTCCAATAATGTAAAACCGGCCATATAGGCAGTAAATTATTAATTCAATTTACTTATTTAAATTAAGGGAGTAAATCTAAATTAGTATATTAAAAGTTCCCCCCCAAACTCTAGCAAAAAGAGATTACCTACTCATGATGTAATTAAAAACACACAAAAATTTACTAAATAAATAAAGATAAAATACAAGAAAACTTAAATAAACATGCAAGACAGTTTCTTTTAGGTTTTTATGGAGAAATACCCCAAAGAAAACATGAAAAATTTACAAAGTTTAGCTTGGTATTTATAGGCAAATCTAAAGGCTTCCACTAATTTCTCCACCAAACATGGCACCAAATCCTCCACCAAACATACAAGCATGTCTGGTGGAAGTTTGACAATTTCCATTTCTTATTTATTTTTTTATTTTGAAAATGACTTTAATAATTACACATAACACACTTCCGGATATTTTATCAAGTCATGAAAACTTCAGAATTCAAAATTATTATAAACGTCAAAGTTGTAGATCTTTGAGTCTTCTTTAATCTGGAACTTGAATCACCTCAATCCGATATCGGAATAGAAAGTTATGGCCAAAATAAGAAATTTGCGCAAAGGTGAAATTTCTGAAATTGTACTTCATTAGAACGCCATTTCAAGTTTCCAACCTCCAAAATCCAAATGTCAAGTCCAGTTTTTACCCTTATTTGTTCCATATTTCATCCTAATTGATTTCATTGAGTCCTGATTTTATTTTATCTGCAAAATAAATAAAAACACATCAAAACGTTTATAAAACTCGAGAAACTATACAAAATATTAAGTAAAATGAGCGGTATATATTGATATATTTTCCACTCATCACCTCTATAGTTGTTGAAGTTCCGATTGTTCACACATTGGACTTGCTCGTAACTTGCTCCTTCGTCTGGTAAGATCATTCTATTAGCCGCAACAACTTCAATGGATGGTTGCCCCATTGATTGGTCAATGCTGCTAGATGAGTCGTGAGTGATGACAGTTGAGCTGTAAGTGCAATAATAGGATCTACCTCATATATACCAACCACCTTAGTCACAGTACAATGTTCATTTGGCCATTGGAAATTGTTAATGGCCATCTCATCTAGCAGAGCATACGCATCTTTAGAATATTTCTTGAACATGGCTCCTCCAATAGCTGCATCGACCATGGGACCATTCAACCCATTGTAAAATAAATGAATCTGAACTCGGTCTTTAAAATTATGTTATGGTCATCTCTAAAGTAGATCTTTAAAGTGCTCTCAGGCCTCGTACAGATTCTCAGTCTCCAAATACTTAAATACGCTTATTTCTGTTCTCAGATGGGCTGATTTAGCTGGGGGAAAGAACCTTGCAAGAAATTTAGTGATCATGTCCTCCCATGTCAGGATACTTCCCATTGGTATAGATTGTAGCCAACCTCTCGCCTTATCTCTTAAAGAGAATGAGAATAAGTGTAGCTTGATGGTCTCTTTAGTCACGTCATTCATCTTTATGGTATATGTCATCTCCAAGAATATCCTTAAGTGAACATTGGGATCCTCTACAGCTGAACTCTCAAACTGGTTCTTTTACACCATGTTGATCAATACAGGTTTCAGCTCAAAATTATTGGCAATGATTGGTGGATGCGTAATCTCAGGATAATTATCGTCAATGACTGGCTTAAAGTGATCTCGGATTGCCACCTTGCGTGGGTTGTTCTATATATTTTCAGCCGACATTGCTTATTTCTCAATTTTCCTTAAAAGAAAATAAATAAAAATAAAATCTAAATTAATGTCAAGGTTACTTGGTAATAGTATCAATGTGAATTAGATTAAAAATCCTCGGCAATGGCCCCAAAAACTTGTTGCGAGATTATCGTACCACAAGTATACGATGTCAAGTTTTAGTAAAAGATAAGTAAAAAGTGTCGAACCCACAGAGATTATAATCAAACTCTCACTAAAAATTATAATTAGTAAACCTAACTTTATTTAGAAGCATTTTAAAATAATCTAAATTAAAAATTAAAAATTAAATAAGCAAGATATCAAAACGTTAAATTAAGATAAATCAAGATAAATCAAGATGAGAGAGATTCTAGAGTCTGATTTCACCTAGCTATCCCCTATGTATTTGCTATTCCAATCAATTCTTATTTAGTTGCATTGTTTATAAGCCAAGAACCCTAAGTTATTCTAACTCCCTCTCTCGAGTGCCGAATGAATATATTATCAATTACATAATTTGATATCCCTATAAAAATCTAGTAATTAACAATTCATTACTCTATGTGATTCTTTGTTAACGACTTCAAATGGATTATAGATTCTCTCGAACTCTACAAATCTCCTATGTTATATTCTCTAGATTCTATTCAAAAACCCCTCTCCCGAGCAATAGATTCTAAACATTCATCATCTTAATTTGTGGCCAACAAACTAGAAGTATTAAACACAAGAGAATATAAATAAATTGAATCACAACTTTATAATAATTAAATTAGCAAATAATACATAGGTTCAAGCATAGGCTACATCATCCTTTAGAGTAATGGAGTTAGTTCATGACTAAATATAAAAACAATTAAAGTATGGTCAAGAACATAATGGACATCATTAGAGTTTAAGGAAAGAAACTAGAAGATTAAACCCGAATCGAATCCCCTCGTCTTTGGACGTCACCATCTTCATCTCATCTTATCGATTTTCAATCTTTCTTCTTGGATCTCTTTAAAATATTTGTTTTGAACACTTTAGTTGTGTATTTTCATCTCTTTAGGGTCTTGGACAAGCTTCTATATTTATAGGGAAGTCTTGGAGTCATTGTGCATGTAGAATAATGATTTCTTAAGATTTTGGGATTCTGTCGCAGCGTCGCGACGCCCAACTCTCGGTAAAATATGTGAAGCAATCCCGGTGCGGTGTCATAAATGTAGGGGATTTGAGGGGTATATCAGGGTAACGCAGCGGAACACGGAAAAATAATTTTTTTTTTCCAATTTCAATAATTTTGTAACATACGATGGCCCTGGTGACTTGCACGCTACCAGAACCTGATGATCATTATAATACAGTCCAGTTTGCGGTTGGGTAGCAGCCCAAGCAATATTTGTAGAAATAAGCACTCCCACGTCAATGGATAGCCTCGTCATTAAACAGTACAACAGAACCATCCTCTCCCGGGTGACAAAAGTAATATGAGTCCCTGGTATGAGAGATCTCGTAATGAAATGAAACCAAACTCTCGCATCTGGTTTAAGAAATCTAGAACTCATCTTCATGTACTCCCCACTGCTGCTCATCTCCCATGTAGCATTGGGGATACACAACTCATCAGTCAGCTGCGAGATCTCAATCCCATTCCTCAACTCTGTATACTCATCTACCTCCATCTCAGGGATCCCATAGAACTTGTTGATTGTCACCGAATCAAAAGCAACATGTTTCCCTCTCACCATAGTATGAAAAGCGACATGCTGAGCAGCATTCGCGTAAAACTCTCTGACAAGTGAAATGCTCGCAGGTCTGGCTTGCATACAAAGCTTCTCCCAGCGCCGGTCGGTGATCACTCTATCAATATCCGGAAACATCCCAGAGGGAATCTCAAATCCTCTCTCAATGATCCCGACCTTCTTAGTCAATCCCTGCTCATAGCGCTGCTCAGCAGCCGCTGAGATAAACTTATACCTATCAAAATCAGGTTGTGCAGATGTCGAACCCCTCGATCTCTTCGGCAATTTTCCGAAATTTCGGCAGAACCTCCTCTGTTTTTCCAACAATCCTCAATCCTAAACTACTAAAATACCATAAACACTCCAAATATCAACCTCCAATCTTCGCCCCCAATTACTACGAATCAAACTATCAACAATCCAACACTTCGTAATCCAATCCACAGTCAACCAATTCACAATTCAATTTTTCAGTTTACCCAATTACCAAATCAAATTTTTATCAAATCATTACCGTATTTTAGTTTCTGATTCAGCAATTGGTTCGGTTGCTCGGTTGTTTTAGGCGTGGTTATTCTCGGTAGTGAGGGTGATGGGTAGGTTTTGGAGTATCTCGGCTTGCGGAGGTCGGCTTTGGCAGTCACGGCAAGACATGGCAGTGGGCTCGGCTTGGTGTGGTGATGAAGGTCAAGATGTTGCTCGTTTGCTCGGTGGTTTCGGTCTGGTCGTGGTTAGCTTGTGCGGTTCTTGGGTCTGGTCGAGGTTGGAGGATGCTCGGTGATGGTGGTGCTCGGAAGATCTGTGGTTGGCAGTGGTAGTCGAAACCAGCGATGAAGGTCTCGGCAAGGATGAAGATGGTTTCAATCTCGACGGTGGTGGCTAAGACTCGGCGAGACAGTGGCAGTTCGGCTCGGCAATAGACCGGTTTGTCTCGACTCAGGTAGCTCATGGTCGGTCTGGGTTTGTCTCGGTGGTTGCTCACGGTGTGGATCTCGGCTGGGGTGAATCTTGGTCGAAGGTTGGAAGCTCGGCCATGGGTCTCGGTTGTAGGTGGTGGTGAGTTGAGAGAGAATGGTGAGATCTGTGAGGGAAATGGGTTCTGTTCTCGGCGGCTGCTGTTTTTGGGCCTGCAATCGATCCAGCGTTGCGACGCTGAAGTTTGGCTGGCGTCGCGATGCTAGGTAATATTTTTTTTTTTTAGCAAAACCATGTCTTGCGACGGATAAATCCATGGGGACACGTCTCAAGAGGTATTTCCTTACTCGGCCGTCTCTTCTGGATCGACTTTGCTTCTTCGTGATTTTGTCAAATTTTTATTTTGAAATAATCCCGCTTGTACTGGCTTGTTTTGTCCTTAAAAAAATTCTGTTTTTATTTTTCCTTCAAAACTAACACACAAAATATGAAAACAAATTACAACAAATTGCATGGGTTGCCTCCCTGCTAGCGCTAAATTTTTCGTCTTCAGCCAGACATGAATGAAATTCATCTGTTAAGGAGGTTTCAATGTCGTTTTAGATGTCCGATTAAAGACAATCCCGTGAGCGTTGCTTTTGAAGGGTCTCTTCCAACGGTAAAGTGGCAAAAAAATTTTTGTCTCATTCAGTGCTCGTGCCACCTTTTTGCTCCTTGTTGTTCCAGTGGTTCCTGAAAAGAAAGAATAAAAATCAGGAGGTCTCATATGGTGCTTGACTTGGAATGGGAGTTCCATTCTGTCAAGCTTCTGAGCGATATCTTTGATTTGTACTCCCCAAAACAGCGATGTTTCTCCTGAATGCTCTGGATCTTTATTAAGGTCAGACATTTGCTCCTCCATTTGCTATGCTTCTTGCTCCACCTTTTCTTCACATATGTATTTGAAAATTTCTGTATTCAGTTCTTCATCTGTCATCTGTGAAATACATGCTTCAAAATTATCAACCTGAGGATGAAAAGAAATGTCAGATTTTAGGTCTTCATCCTCTGATCTGGGTGAAATGATTGGCTCAGGTAGATATTCTTCAAACATAATTGCAAAATAGTCTCCAAGATCTTCATTTTGAGGATTGAAAGTTTGATCCTCCGTTGTCGGTGCAGTTGGTACAAATAGATCAGCTTCATCCTCGTCAGACCATGAAGGATCTTGATAGCTCTGCCACCCTAAACGGTATATACATTGATCGTCGCGACGCTGGGTGCAGTAATGGGAGTCCACGCGGGTTGACCACGCGGCTGTCGGCAGCAATAATTATGACACGTGTCACGTTGTGGTTGGCTGGCTATTCGGTCCAATTATGTTGTGACACATGGCAGCTTGTGAGTGGCTGGAAATTCGGTCCATTTATACGATGACACGTGGCGACCTCTGATTTGTTGGTTATTCGGTCCAATAGGAGGAGGACACGTGGCACGCGCTTAGGTTGGTCGAATAGGATGTTGACACGTGGCGGACGGCGCACGTTAGTAGAACCGTTGTGATGGTGACACGTGGCAAGGCGCACGTTAGCATGATCGGCGCACGTTAGCAAATTTGACCAGTCAGATTTTTACACGTGGCTGATGGCGCACGTTAGCAGGTCCGGCGCAGGCTGGGCGTCGCGACGCACAAGGCTTCAGTGTCGCGACGCGCAAAAGACCAAAATATTTCTGTTGACGCATTTTTGTCCGTTTTTGCCCCAAATTGCCTCTAGTGCTTTCCAAACTTTATTTATCTGCAAAATAACAACAAAACACATCAAAACGTTCATAAAACTCGAGAAACTATACGAAATATTAGGTCAAATGAGTGGGAAAAAGTGATATAAATACCACTTATCAACAGTCAAACTCAGAAGCTTAAGAGGACCTAGATAAGAATCAGAAGATTGTAATAGCTTGAACGAGATGGAGTAGTTTGTAGTTACAACAAGTTTAGCCAAATAGAGAAGGGATAACCTGATATATAGTAGGGCGAAAAGCTTTCAAGGAAGTAAATGCTTAAAAAGAGTGAGGGAATAAAGTAGACACCACATAGCAACACATGAGTAAAGTATCCAACTTATATAAATTTTCCACCATATCAGAAAAACAGGATTAGTAAGAATGTATTACCCAAGCTAAAGATATTGTATTAATATCATAATTAGTTGTAAATATGGAGTTTCCAAGGGAAGGGTGACCTAAGAGGGTCGAGAAATCGAGATAGTGAGGAAAGCTATAGTAGCAGAGTGAAACTTAGTAAGGAAGTATAACAGAGGAAATATGGTAGGAGTTTGAAAGAGTATAAATTTATGGAAGTTCTCAGTAAGAGGTGGTATAACCAATAACCCTGGAGAAATTATAGGAAATATTGTTAGAGGTGGTTTAGATGGTTGTTAACAAAAGAACTTAAGTTGGAGTTGACACCAGATATACAGATAAGAGAGTCCTAAATTCATAGATAAACGCCACATACAACTACAGTGATGTTAGCTATCGAAAACACCGCAACTGGAAAAAAGGCTTTAGGACCCAAAAACCCACCCTCCCAACCCTAGCCACATCACATTAACTAAGATGGACCTCGATGATTGTCTCAAGATACTCATAGGAACAAATAAATGCGTAATAAAATAGACCAAAACACAAAACCTTCAGACTCAAGACAAAAGCTGAATGGAATAAGAAAGTAGATAGAAATAAAAGATCTAGGAAAGAAGCTGTCTAGATGAAGTGATGAGGAGATAAAGTATTAGTCTAGCAGTGATGGGGATACGAAAGAACAACGTTGGACATGACTAGAGACATGTAAGAGATGATATCTTTTGGATAAGGAGGCATAGACAATAGAAGTTCCAATTATAGGATAAAATAGGAGAAGAATACTTAGTAAGTGAAAACAGAAGTGAGTAACAACAAGGTTTCTGGATATTGAAATAAAACCAATGATCCCTTAAGTGTTAGCTCACGTAAACCATATAAAGTACACA
The DNA here is from genome assembly GCA_019454045.1 of Zanthoxylum bungeanum. Classification (NCBI taxonomy): domain Eukaryota; kingdom Viridiplantae; phylum Streptophyta; class Magnoliopsida; order Sapindales; family Rutaceae; genus Zanthoxylum; species Zanthoxylum bungeanum. Next base: position 9,220 of record SKCR01030121.1, read on the forward strand.
GCTCTAGTCTAAGATGACCAAACCACTACGGGTTTGAGGCAGCCTTAGCCACGAGTATGGGTGGTTTGGCAGAAGTGTAGTATAGTATAGAACCGAGAAAATAAGTTTACTACAATAAGGGAAATAATAAAGAGGGAGATCCTAGAATGAAACCAGGTGTGGAGAATAGGTTAAGAACATCATATCTGAATTCGTAGTAAGAACGAAAGAAAAAGTATGAACTGAACATGAATTGTAGCCAGAACCGAATCGCCAGTATCGACATCGAAATAGAGAATACGATTTAAGTAAAAGTATACATACAGTTAAGCTCAGTTTAAGAATCTTGTTTCTAAGTCATTAGCAAATTGTGAAGAATCCCCAAAGAATTTACCCAAAATCAACCACCTTAGAACAAAATCCATTAGGTAGATAACACTACTAAGCAAGAAATGCATGAAAAATCTAACCCTGCGCAATAAAGTGTAAAGCTCCATAGTTAGCCAGAGAAGTGAAACCTTGGAAGAACATGACCCATAAGTAGTTAAAGCTCAGTGAGAAAATAGAGAGTTAAATAGTTAAGTTATGGAGTTGAATGCTAGTTTGTGATTCGTAAACAACGTTAAGGGAATATATAAGAGATTATTCTTTTATACACTTGTACTAGAATGGAATCAGTACACGCAAGAAGCTTAATCATGGGGTATGTTAGTAGTTGAGAGAAGTTCGAAAGTACCTGTTTGGAAGAACCAGATGGAGACAAGTGAAGTTGGTCATAGTTAAGAGTCGAAGAATAAGATTTCTGTAAGAAGTAATAATAGTTGTAGCTTGAAGGTAGTATTAAGTACCCGGTAGAACTCTTACAAAGTAAGGACAAAGAATTACCATTCAATCAAGAAATTTAAGAGGTATCATGCATGAAACAGATATTAGGATAATAAGAATAGTAATCCATACTTATGAGCTTTAAAAATATAGTAAAATATCAGTCCATGTAAACAGAAATAGAGTACCTTTGAGGTTACAATACAGTTGATGAAGCGAAGTAAAGAATGAGTATGTAGACGGGTGTAAGTTGGTGACCTAAGAAATAACATGTGAGTTATGTAACTTACGATAAGATGTTCAGTATTGAGATTCTCGGATCTAGACAAACTCCAAAATTCCGGCTTTAAAAAAGATTCGAGAACGAATCATATTTAAGGGGGGAGAATTTGTAACATCCGATGACCCCGACGACTTGCACGCTACCAGAACCTGATGATCATTATAGTACGAAGACAAAATACTTGATATGAATTGTGTTTGAGCAAGTACGTGCTCATAAAATGGAATTTGGGACATTCGGTAAATCCCTTGAAATTTCGACGCGGAACTTAGCTTACGACTCGTTCCAAACAATCTTTAGTAATCAGGCTCTAATATTTTCATTTGATCTCTGGTTTTTATGAATTTTATATTATCGGAAAGCTGAGATCGATACCTACAACTTCTGTGTTGAACAATTTTCCAAATTCGGATCAGAAATAGATCAAACACGTAGGTCAAAATTATGGATGAATAGAACCTCGGACTTATCTAGAAATTTCTCCAAATTTCCACATTTTTCTACAATATTTCAAATATCATATAATCCCTTGTATATATGAGAAACACTCTTCACAAATACACAAAATTGAAACCAAAAATGAGAAGGGAAGACGTGAAGGAGAGAAAGAAGAAGAAAAATAAGAAGAGAAGAATAAAAGAAAAAGAAAAGAAGGAAGAGAGAATAAGGAAGAAGTATAGAAGGTTTGGCATCCATGAAATTGGGGGATGAGATAGGTCCAATAACAAGAAAGAATGTAAGATTTACTTGACCCAAATTTGAGATTTTGAAACCTTGATGATATGGAAACATGTTGGTGTTGGTGGCATACTAGGGTTTGCAATTAGTGAGGAATTGGGCATGGAATTGGTTGTAACATAAGTACCCAAATTTGATAAATTCTAGGGTTTAAGCCAAGACTGAGGATGATGTGATTAATAGAGTATTGAGGATGTTAACTTGAATTATAATGTGTGAAGATGATGTATAATGATGTTTTGTGTTATGGTTTTTAGTAGGGAAATGATAGGAATTGCAATTGGGTGAGTTGAATTTGAAAAAGAAGAACAGAATCCTGGAATTATGTTTCGCGTCGCTGCGCAAAAGGGATTTGCGTCGCGACGCGTAAGAAGAAAATGATGGCACACCTCTGAACGCTGCGCGTCGCGATGCGTAAAGGTTTACGTCGCGACGCGTGGCACAGAATTTCCCAAAAACTGTTTTAAACCACCCCAGATCCACCCTAACATGTTAGAGACCACCCTTAGGGTCTCGTATCAGTTCGTATGCACACATTACATCTTAGTACAAGTATATTATACCAAGCTACGATATCACGTATTTGAATTTAGTAGTTTAGCCTAGTTCCAGAACTTATCTTGTGGTCTTTATTCTAATCAAGTTATCACTTATAGACCATTGCAGGAGTTGCAATCTCCTTCGACGAAACGGTGTAACTCCAACCAGATTTCAACAGTGAGTGGACATTACTTTTCTTAATTGATCTTCACTTTGTTATTTTTGTAATAAACTTACTTTTTACGCTTTAGGGCGTTAGATCATTTTTATTACAATTATTTTATAAAAATTCATGATTTAAGTTTATGAATTAAGAAGAAATATTTTTCAGATATTGATTTTATGGTTTTTCGAGGCATGGGGAAAACCCACCTCAGTATGTAACTTGCTACAGTTGGAATTGACGGACTGAGAACATGTGCACATGTAGAGGACTGGGGGGACGGAGATACGTAACGCCCCCAGATCCTAGTTCATGACTTAGGATGACAGATGCCCCTAGATCCTAGTTTCAGAGCTTGGAGGGTAGCATAGATCCGCACCCTCAGTTCTAGTTCTGTGGCTTGGTGGATGGCGATACGTAACGCCCCAAGACAACCGATTTCAGGGACAAGAATGGCATGCTTTGGGGGATGGTGATATATAATGCCCCAAAGCCATGGTTTTGCATTCCTGACTCTAGTTAGGTGTATGGGGCGACGGTAATACGTAACAGCCCCATACGCCAATTTTTTTTCAGATACAGACCAGCATTCGGATATCAGATTTTTAGAAAACAGTTTTCAGAAATTAGAGTTTAGAAATAGTTTTCAGAAACCAGGCTTTCAAAAGAAGATTTTAGAAATAGAAGTTTTATAAAAGAGATTTCAAGTGAAGTTTTCAGAAAGAGAGTTTTCATATAATTATTTTTGAAATTTTGGTTTTAGAACCAAATGATTTTATATCAGTATTTCAGTTTTCTGTCCACTCACTTAGATCGTATAGCGATCTAACCCCCACTCCATTTTTCTCTTTTTGCAGGTATTTTCGGAGGACGAGCTCGGGAGGACGGATATTGATACAGTCACTAGGGTATGGAGTCCACCAGTTCAAGTCAGAGTCAGTGAGTGTTCAGTCAGTGTTAAGCAAAAGTCATGTTTTAGTATTTGGATTTTGTGTAGTCATTACAAAACAAGTGTTTATAAGTATATAGTTATTAATAATAAATTTATTTTCCATTTTGTCAAGTTTGGGCATTGGTTCCTTAAATAAGAATTTGATTGGGAAAAGAGAAATAGTGTAGTTTATATTTAGAATGGCAGAGGCTCAGGGAATAGTACGGCCTATTCCCTGCCGGTGGCATCTCCAGATCAGGGATGCTACAAATTTTTCTTGGGAAATTAAGATAAACTTATTTATTCTATTACTCAATACTTAAAAACTGAATTTTTTACCCAAAATCAGATTTTTCCCTTAATTGTCGTGAGACCCCAATGGTTTATAGTTTGATCATTTTAGTTCTAATTTGTCAGATACAAATTTAAGTGATTTCAAATCACTACCAAAATGATTTCTACATATCATATACATCAAAATACAACTCAACACAATCCCATTTTTTTTGAAAATGTCGAGAGCACCCACAAGTTACAACTTTTTATATTTTGGTCCAAATTTGTTCGAAACAACTTTAGATGATTTCCAATCAACACCAAATGATTTATATATCTTATATAAATCATTATACAACACATATATGAAAAGTCCCAATTTTGGATGAGGAATGAACCCTATGTTTTTAAATTAATCCAATTAACAAAATTAATCAAAATTAACTAAATCCAACACTTTAATCTAATTTCTACAACACCAAACAAGTATCACCACTTTGAAACAACTCAAGAAAAATTATAGGTCATCAATGAGTGACCAAAAAACTCTAGAATGGCAACAAGATCATCACATGATCAAAAATGTTCTTATTAACCATTAATAAGCATACTTAAATAAACATATATGCATACATATTTCATTGACGCTTCCAACCATTATAACACAAATATAAAAGAGTAGAAAAACTTATGAACAACACATCAATGAGTGACCTAAAAACTCTAGAATGGCAACAAGATCATCAAATGATCAAAAGTGTTCTTATTAACCATTAATATGCATACTCTAATAAACATACATGCATACATATTTCATTTACGCTTCCAACCATCATAACACAAATATAAAAGAGTAGAAAAACTTATGAACAACACATGTTATAGCCAAGAACAAAATGAACAATTTTCCTTCTAATGGAAAGTTGGAAATACTTACTAATTTTTAAGCTTTCTTCGATTTCTTCTTTGTTTCATCTATTTTCTCTCAAGTCTCTTTTGTTTTATGTTTTTGGAGGCTTTGTAGGCACTACATTTTTGCATAAGCCCAATGATGAGCCTCGTATGGAGGCACTACCTGAAAAGTTACAGAAGTTGCAGGAAACAAACTCTGAAAGGAAAGAAAACCTCAAAAATTAGCACCTCATCGGATTTGGACTCACTAGCCAGCCTCAGATTCGTTCAGTCAGTTTATGTTTCAAACCTTAGCCTCGGACAAGCCCCAAACACCTGAAACTGGCCCATTACCCTGCAACCCACGCAATTGGCCCATGAACCCATCCACACGGCCTAAAGCCCATGCAACCCACCATGCACACGCCCAAAATTTTCCCAAATAGAGAAAAACCCATGCAATTCACATGTCAAAATTCCCTCATCAACACTTTCCAATTTAATAAGATTTTGGGATCCCATATATTCTCATCACCAAATTTGTAAGATTGTGTTCACAAAATAATTTAAGAAAATATCTCCCAATCAATGTGATTTATTTCCCTATTTGGAGATCCCTTCAAGACACTATAAATTAGGGACATTTTTTCTTCATCAATGGAGGCTACACTGAAATTTGAACAAAAAAAAACCTAGACACTCTCTCTTCTTCTTCATCTTCTTGGGCATTAACAACACAAGAAACAAACCCCAAAACCGAAACACCAAACTCTAGAAAAACAACCAAAGACCAAAACCCCAAAGCATAAAACCACAACACCAAAACCCTAGCATCACCGAACAGACACCAAAAACACTAGCATCACCGAAAATATAGTGAAAAACAACACTAAAAACACCACAATCAAAACACAAACAGTGAAGACAAAACCAACCAAAAAACCGTGATAAAACAACCATCTAAAACATCGAAACAGCTCCCAAAAAATAGCAAAAACATATGCCCTAAAACACCAAAAACAGTCCCAAAATGAGTATTTATGAGTATTTCCTGAGTGGTACGTGGAGTTTTATCCCAAGTACAGACCGCACTACCGTCGATTCGGATTCGGCTACGAAATTTACGTCTGGGTTTCCATCCGATATACCGCAAGGGATAATAACACACATATCCCAAGTACAGACCGCACTACCATCTATCTTGTCGTATGGAGAGTATGACAATCCTCACATGTAGTGATAGGTTGACGATGATCCTTCTACCTATTCTGGAGGAGATAATCATTTTCCATGTCGTATGGAAAAGATGGTCCCCTGATGGTAGATTTTCATCGGTCATACTGTTGACTGCTTTTAAGAGATTAGCTTGGTAAGATAGTTGAGATGACTTGTAGTCTCGCGCCTGGTTGAAGAAAGAATAATGTTCCAAATACTATTGGAGATAATAGTACTGAAGTTTTACATGGCTCAATTTTCATCTTTTATTGATCATTACTGAATCGTAGAGTGACTAATTGTGCCACCACTGGGTCTGGTGTCTGTTTGTGAGGATTGTAGACTGAATGGTCTTTGCTTGCTATGAATCGCTAAGGCCCCACGGTGGGCGCCAAATTGTGGATGCTGGAATTCGGCCGAGGTCCACAATCAGAATTTGTAGGTTGGGGGCATTAGCGATCCTGCAAGACAAAGGTAGAGTGAGCGGGAGTAGACTACCCACCGGTGTGGTGGGTGCCGGGGGCACTCCGAAGCTCAAGTCAGTAGTATGAAATGAGCAGTAAATATATAAATGTGAAAGTAAGGTTGGATGTTACCTTGAACTATTTGGGTGACCGTGAGGGTGGTGGTAAGTATATAAGGGGATGAAGAGCTCTGAGAGAGCTAGTGTCAGAGAGTAGAGGCTTGTAAGAAAGAAGTGAAGCCTGAATTGTAGAACTCTCCCCCTATTTCTCGAATTTCGTTCCTATTTATAGATGAAAATTATCATCATTGGCAGTTGGTGTAAGTCCCACCACGTGCCTTATGCATTTGATAGAAAGTCTGAGCAGGTGGGAATAATTTTTGTGTCGGGCAAAGTAGGAGAAGAGTAGTTGATATAATTAGGGAGGTTTTGTCCTTAAGCTTCTGGATTTGTTTTTGTAAATGATTTAATGTTTAATAGGTTGGGTTATTGATTTGGGCCTCGCCTGGTATTGGGTTCAAAATGAAAGGACGATTTTGCCATTAGCCCAAATTTGGCCCATACAATTGGTCGGTTGGTAATATTATCACAAGTTTATATATTATTTTATGGGAGATATCTAAAATAGTAAATAGTAAAAGTAATTCCTTTTACCTTAGCATTTTATTTTATTTTACTTTTCAGCTTTTACTTTATGTCTTTTACTTTTCAGCATTTTTACTTTATGTCTTTTACTTTTAAGTTTTTACTAGCCCTAGTTATGTGTTAGTTATCTGGGGTTGTGATGAATTCTAATATCACCGGTTTATAAGGGGTTATTTTATAGTTTGGGTAATTTAACGGTTTACTTATTAAGTCTTAAGCTTAATGCTTCTTGTTGTCTGATCACCAATAAGATTGATGTGGTAAATCTAAAATGAACTAGACATAGGGATTTTAGGTTTCAGCCTTAGACATATACCTGTCGGGCGGGGGTAGCCATAATTGGAACTTAAACTTAATGAATCCAGATAATTTGGTTGACATAGACATATGGTTCAATTGGGTTAAACTGGGTATTTGCGTCTGACCATCGACATAGGCTTTTGCATAATTTAGTGTTCCAGGTTACTAAACTGATTTATTACACAAACATAAAATAACCACTTCATCTTTTAAATGATATTAGAATGATTCACAACCCTAGATCTTTGTGTCTTTTGTTATTTTCCTTAGTATTTTCTTTTGTCTTTTTATTTATTTATTTATTTTGCAAAACTACAATCAACCAAATCAATCAAGCAATCATTCTCTTATCCCTCAATTAGATATCTGTAAATAAATAGATTCAATAATTAATAACAATAGTAGGAATTAAGTCCTCGTGGGATCGATATTTTTATACTACTTGAACGATATGTGTGCTTGCGTTATACGCGTGTGTTTACGCCGATCAAGTTTTTGGTGCCGTTGCCAGGAACTTATTTTTCTTGAGTTATTAATTTTGAAGCTATCTAATTTACTTATATCTAATTTTCTTTTTTATCTGTAATTTTTATCTCTTTCTTTCGTTTTCAGGTGATTGAAAAATGGAACATTATTGGGAGATTGAGAGATCACGAGCTTTACTAGAAGATACACCCCAAATCTGGGAGCAACAGTCCGGTTTTCTGAGGCCTGTTGTCCAACCCAACAATTATCACTGGATGCCAGAACCAAGCAATACCACATTTTCTCAACAAGACGCAATGGGGAGATGTGACATATGTAATGGTAACCACCATAGAGATTATTGCGAATATAACTACCATCCAGGGTGGCAGAGCTATCAAGATCCTTCATGGTATGACGAGCCATCACATTTCACAGAACCACATTTTCCATCTTATCCACCACCCACCTACAATGATCTTCATCAACAATCAGAACCATCAGATGAAGATCAGTTGCTAAACATGCTCGAAGATATGTTCAAGAAACGAAAAGAAAAGTTGGATACAATGCTTGAAACAAACCAGAATCAATTTGAAAGTATTCAGAGACAATCAGAATTCATTCAGAAGATGACAGATCAAATGAGACAATTCACAAAAAACCAGAACTACATACCTCAAGAACCAGTTTCAGATGACACTGATGAAGCCTTCGAGTACCAATCATTTCACAATGACACTTCAACAGAGGAGGAAGGCTGAGCAGTATCAACAACCAGAGGTATCAGTTCAGGAGCCCGAACCGGCAAAGTCTCAATTTGACTTTTATTATTCAGATTCTGACGAGGATGAAGCTGATCTATTTATACCAACTGCACCAACAACGGAGGATCAAACTTTCAATCCTCAAAATGAAGATCTTGGAGCATGCTTTACCATGATGTTTGAAGAAGATCTATCTAACCCATCCATTCCAGTCGTATCAGAGGATGAAAACCTAATGTCAGAAACATCTTTGCATCCTCAGGTTGACAATTTTGAAGCATGTATTTCACATATGACAATGAAGAGCTGAATACAAGAATTTTACAATACATCTGTGAAGAAAATGTGGAACAAGAAGCAGAGCAAATGGAGGAGCAATGTCTGACCTTAATAAATATCCAGAGCATTCATGAGAAACATCGTTGTTTTGGGGAGTACAAATCAAAGATATCGCCCAGAAGCTTGGCAGAATGGAACTCCCATTCCAAGTCAAGCACCATACGAGACCTCCTAATTTTAATTCTTTCTTTTCAGGAACCACTGGAGCAACAAAGATCAAAAAGGTGGCACAAACACGAAAAATGATAAAATTATTTTTGCCACTTTACTGTTGGAAGAGACCATTCAAAAACAACGCTCACAAGATTGTCTTTGATCAGACATCTAAAACGATGCTGAAACCTCCTTGACAGATAGATTTCAGTCACGTCTGGCTGAAGACGAAAAATTTAGCGCTAGCAGGGAGACAACCCATGCAATTTGTTGTAATTTCTGTTTTCATATTTTGTGTATACATATTGTGGAGTTTTTAATTTTGTGTGTTATTTTTGTAGGGAAAAGCACAAACAGAGCATTTTAAGATAGAAGGAATGGTGTTTGGCAATCACAAATATGAGAAACAATTCATTAGCGATGGCTGAGTAAAGAATTAATTCTTGAGACACATCATAATGGATTTATATACCAAACGAGTGGCGTATTGCGTACACAATTCTGTTGCCTTAATTATTGCTTTGATTCGCTTTTATGTTGTAATTATCTTTATTTTCGTAGACAGGATCCAGACTTTTTGACCTTTCACGATTCAGTTTGTTGTTTAGCTAACAAACGTCATTTGGAAGATATTAGTGCTATTATTACTCACCCTTTTTCAGGTACTATAAATTTATCCCGTCATTGCACTTTTGAAGGCATCCAGAGTTGAGAAAGAAATACATAAAAAAATGGAAGCCACTTCAAGAAGACGAGTTGAAAACATCTGTGTATTTTGCGGTAGTAGTGTTGGTACTAAGCCACAATACATAGAAGCAGCACAGGAATTGGGTCGAGTCTTAGCTGCAAGGAATATGCACTTAATATATGGCGGAGGCAATCTTGGACTTATGGGGATCGTTTCAAAGGCTGTACAGGAAGGAGGCAGTCACGTTTTGGGAATCATCCCAAAACCTTTGGCAGAGGCAAATCTTATTGGATCATCAAACGGAGAGGAACTTATTGTGCCAGGTATGTCTGAACGACTGGTAGAAATGATTAACCGTGCTGATGCTTTTATCGCTTTGCCAGGTGGCTTGGGCACATTGGAGGAAATTTTTATAGTTCTATCTTGGGCGAACCTGAACATACACCAGAAACCGCTTGGACTGCTTAACGTTGATGGATTTTATCATTTTCTTTGTGTGTTTCTTGATGATGCCCGGAGAAATGGGTTCTTGTCAAAACCTTTGAAAGAACTCCTCTTTACTGCCAGAACTGCTCCGGATCTAATAGACCAACTCATAGCCTATGAACCACAAGTTGACCCTATCCTTTCAAAGATAAATTGGTCCGAGGACGATCGTGGTAAGAGGCGTCGGATTAATCTGGATCTTAACCTTTAATTTCCGTAGATTTTCAGCTAACCAGTACGACCTTCTTAACTCTCCCTTACTGTTTAAGACATTGGGGACAATGTCTCATTTAGGTTTGGGGAGGGAATTAGTTGATCAGTACCTTGTTTTTAGTTGTGTGTTTTAATTTTAGGCCAAAATTTTTCGAAAAATACAAAAAAAACAAATTACAAAAATATTTTGTGTTTTTATTTTGACTAAAAATGTGAAATTGGCAAGAGATAGCTGAGTAAGGAGTTTCCACTCCTGAGACGTATCTAAAACCATTTTTGAAACAAGTTAATTTTTGTTTATTTCATTTTGAATTATTTAATTTGTGAATTCTCCTTAAAACGGACTAAAATGGATCTTCATATGCTCAGTTGACAGGTATTATCAGCATATATAGTAACATACGGACATGAGTTAAAATTGAAAAGTTTGTAATATTCAGTGCTCTAGTTTAATTAGAGGAAGCATCTCAAAAAGCAGTGGAGTAAAAAAAATCCGAGATCCGAGTTATTAAGTCTGTAAGGGTGTTTTAACACCTAGTGCCCTAAAACCAACTGGTTTGGGAGTCACTGGCCCAAAGCTCGCTACATGGATCAAAGATGCTGCAAAAATATATATATCTGAAATCTGAGTAATTAAGTCCGTAGGGGTGTTTTAACACATGGTGCCCTAAAGCCAACTGGTTTGGGAGCCACCGACCCAACACTCGTTACATAATGGAAGATATTGTATATAAATAAAAAATAGAAAAAAAAAATCAAAGAAAAAATCAGAAAAATCAGAAAAATTATTCCATTGCTACCAAAAGGTGTGAAATCTGATAGAATTTTAGGACAAAAATATTACTCTCTTATCAACTGCACTTATGACTGTTGTGGGCAAAAATGAGTTGAATAATATCTTGTTGGCTGTGTATATGAAGAATGGTAAAAATAATCGGAGAATTTACTTATTCTGTAATTTAGAAAGAAACAAAACAACTAGTAACTTGGAGTAGAAGTTTCACCTGATTAGTTACAAACTTCTTTATTCTATTTTCTCTTGTCTTTTTGCTTTTGTGTGCATTAGTTTCACTACCTTTTTACTTTTATAAAATGTTTGTGGGTAGCATTGATGTAAACCCTCACGAGACTACAACTCGTCCACTAGGGACACCTAGGGGTTTAAAGGCTTGTTGCATACGCTAAATGCAACCGTGATCCCTACGAAAGTGGCTTAGTTAAATTTTATTTTAAAGATGTTCATGTTATTTTATTCTATGTTTTGCTCGAGGACTAGCAAAATGTTAGGTTTGGGGGTGTGATGATTGGTAAATCTATCACTATTTCCCACTCATTTAACCTTATGTTTTGTATAGTTTCTTGAGTATTATGAATATTTTGATGTGTTTTGTGTTATTTTGTAGATAAATAAAGTTTCAGGACATTCTGGAGGTGATTTGGGCCAAAACAGTAAAAATTGGACGAAAATGGCATTTTCGGTAATTTCCCGCGTCGCGACGCCAAGACCTTCAGAGTCGCGACGCCTAACATGCGCCGAACAGTGCTAACGTGCGCCGGGTCCACAAATCAGAATTTGAGAAAAGTTTGACTTTGCTAACGTGCGCCGGGCTACGTGTCACCATCACAGCCGATCTGCTAAAATACGACGTGCCACGTGTCATCATCCTACGGTGCCGACAGTCATCATCGCCACGTGTGCCACGTGTCATTCCATGTCATTGCCACGTCATCAGCCACATCACCAGGTTGACCAAGTCAAACTGCCACATCACCGCCACGTCATCATCAGCCAATCAGGAAGTGCCACGTGTCGCAATCCTACGGTGCCGACAGTCTCTTTCCCACGTGTCGCCACGTCACCGCCACGTCAGCATCAATCATTGAGTATTTAATCCTTATTTGACACATGGCGGATAAGAATCTCATCGACCAATCAGAAGCCGCCACGTGTCACAATAATTGAAGCCCAACCACCTCGCCACGTGTCACTTTATCAGCTTATCCAGAATCTGCAAACCGACGAACCAGAGCGTGCCACGTCAACTGAAGCCGGCGTAGCGACGCCAAGACCTTCAGCGTCGCGACGTCCGAAGCCTACCCGCGCCTATAAATTCAGCTTCAAATTTCAGAATTTGTTGTACCACTCTCTCTCTTCTATTCTATATAAAAGAGAGTTTCTCTCTCTAGTTTCTTTTAGTTTTTAGTTTTGTAAATAATTTTAATTACGTTTTGTTAATATAGTAATTTACTTTTTTTTACTTTTTACAGTTTTACTATTCACCATGAGGAAGTAACTTCCCCAGCTAGGGTGAAAGGTAATTCTTTTACTGTTACTATTTAGATTAATCTCCCTTAAAAATAATATATTCACTATTTAAAATATTGACTTAAAAAGGATACCGCCAGATTGGTCGGTTGGTAATTCATTTTAATATGGGTTAAACCTGACTAATAAATGATACCGCCAGATTGGTCGGTTGGTAATATTATCACAAGTTTATATATTATTTTATGGGAGATATCTAAAATAGTAAATAGTAAAAGTAATTCATTTTACCTTAGCATTTTATTTTATTTTACTTTTCAGTTTTACTTTATGTCTTTTACTTTTCAGCATTTTTACTTTATATCTTGTACTTTTAAGTTTTTACTAGCCCTAGTTATGTGTTAGTTATCTGGGGTTGTGATGAATTCTAATATCACCGGTTTATAAGGGGTTATTTTATAGTTTGGGTAATTTAATGGTTTACTTATTAAGTCTTAAGCTTAATGCTTCTTGTTGTCTGATCACCAATAAGATTGATGTAGTAAATCTAAAATGAACTAGACATAGGGATTTTAGGTTTCAGCCTTAGACTTAATAGCCCACGATCTTCCTTGAGGATAGATAACCCTTTAATAGATTTCCTTACAGGATAGACATATACATGTCGGGCGGGGGTAGCCATAATTGGAACTTAAACTTAATGAATCCAGATAATTTAGTTGACATAGACATATGGTTCAATTGGGTTAAACTGGGTATTTGCGTCTGACCATCGACATAGGCTTTTGCATAATTTAGTGTTCCAGGTTACTAAACTGATTTATTACATAAACATAAAATAATCACTTCATCTTTTAAATGATATTAGAATGATTCACAACCCTAGATCTTTGTGTCTTTTGTTATTTTCCTTAGTATTTTCTTTTGTCTTTTTATTTATTTATTTATTTTGCAAAACTACAATCAACCAAATCAATCAAGCAATCATTCTCTTATCCCTCAATTAGATATCTGTAAATAAATAGATTCAATAATTAATAACAATAGTAGGAATTAAGTCCTCATGGGATCGATATTTTTATACTACTTGAACGATACGTGCGCTTGCGTTATACGCGTGTGTTTACGCCGGTCACAAACCCGGAAGAAGAACAACTCAACACACACAGAAACCCTCTACCCACTACCACTCTGTTCGACCACCCACCTACATGATCAACTTCGGCCTGCCTGAAAGCTTTGTCCTCCAAACTCTCAACCACCAAGCTTCTTGCATGGGGATATGGGATAGCAGCAGTGAAGATGAAATAGAACATGGGAGAGATTTCAGGGAAAACTTCTCGAGCAGTGATGAATAGGAAGTAAAGGGGATGACTCGCAGTGGATATTTCTACAGTGATGTAACGGAGAAAGGCAAAGAAGTGCTAACAGAATGCCGAGAGGTGATGGAGAATACGGATAACACTGAAGGGGATACTGTGTTGCGTCAATTAAAGAAGACACGGGCACAGGTGAGCATATGAGAGTTATTATGCTCCTCTCAAGAACACATGCGTGCTATACCAAAAAAGGTTGGCCCGGGCGTTCAACAAGAAGGTGCGTCCCACCAAGATCAGAGAAGGTAATTTAGTGTTCAAGCAGTCGAAGCCACTGATAATAGACCCAAGAAGAAAGTCCAGGCCCAATTGGGAAGGGCCCTATCTAGTCAAGGAGGTGATGGGGAATGGGGCAGTGAGACTGTCAGATTTGGAAGGGAACGAGTTCACTAAGCCCATAAACATGGACAGGCTGAAACAATACTTTGCATAAAAAAAAAGCTCGTTGGGTTGAAAATCTACAAAGGACGGGTCAGGGTTCAGAGCAACTCACCACCATCAGTTCAACGGTTCGAGAATGAACCATCTCACACTTGGAATGGTTCGGGAATGAACCATCTCACACTTGGAATGGATTCGGGAATGAATCCCAAAGGTCAGAACGCCTCAAAGATCGAAGCATCTCACACTAGGAATGGTTCGGGAATGAACCATCTCACACCCGGTGGTTCGAGAATAAATCCCAGAGATCGAAGCATCTCACACCCAGCACGGTTCGGGAATGAAGACCAGGGTTCGAAGCACCTCGCCGTCAGTTCGAGAACAAATCCCAAGGGTTGAAGCACCTCGTCATCAACTCCACTCGGAGATCGAAGCATCTCACACCAGCAGTGAAACAACAAGTAAGTCCAGCAATGACCGATGAACCAGGTAAGTAAAAATGCATGCATGACTTTGATATGGTTGTCACTGTCACACACTGCAAAGGCCCTATCAAAGTGGGGGCGACTGTAGGCACTGTATTTTTGCATAATCCCAATGATGAGCCTCGTATGGAGGTACTACTTGAAAAATTACAGAAGTTGCAGGAAACAAACTCTGGAAGGAAAGAAAACCTCCAAAATTAGCACCTCATCGGATTCAGACACACTAGCCAGCCTCAGATTCGCTCAGTCAGTTTTTGTTTCAAAACTTAGCCTCGGACAAGCCCCAAACACCTGCAACTGGCCCATTACCCTGCAACCCACACAATTGGCCCATGAACCCATTCAACCCATCCACACAGTCCAAATCCCATGCAACCCATCATGCCCATGCCCAAATCTTCCCAAATATAGAAAATCACATGCAATTCACATGTCAAAATTTCCTCATCAACACTTTCAAATTTAACAAGATTTTGGGATCCCATATATTCTCATCACCAAATTTGTGAGATTGTGTTCCCAAAATAATTTAAGAAAATATCTCTCAAATCAATATGATTTATTTCCCTATTTGGAGATCTCTTCAAGACACTATAAATTAGAGACATTTTTTCTTCATCAAGGGAGGCTACACGGCAATTTGAATAAAAAAAAAAAAACCTAGACGCTCTCTCTTCTTCTTCATCTTCGTGGGCGTGAACAACACAAGAAACAAACCCCAAACCGAAACACCAAACTCTAGAAAAACAACCAAAGACCGAAACCCCAAAGCACGGAACCACAACACCAAAACCCTAGCATCACCGAAAATACAGTGAAAAACAACACTAAAAACACCACAACCGAAACACAAACAGTGAAGACAAAACCAACCAAAAAATCGTGAAAAACAACCATCCAAAAGACCGAAAACAGCCCCCAAAAAATAGCAAAAACGGCAGCCCTAAAACACCAAAAACGGTCCCAAAAAATCGAGAAACAAGCAGCAAAAACAACCAGTAAAACAGCCCCAAAATCGTGAAAACATCAACCAAAACAACCAAAAAATAGCAGCCAAAATCACCAAAAACAGCAGCCAAAAAACAACCAAAAATAGCAACCAGTGAAATAGTAAAAACAGCAACCAGAAAATATAAAAAATAGCAACCAGTGAAACAGAAAAAACAACCAGAAACAGCAAAACAACAACCAGAAAATAGTAAAACAGCAAGCAGAAACAGCGAAATAGCAAGCAGAAACAGCGAACCATCGATCCTTCCGGCAACGGCCTAACGCACTTCCGAAAAAAAGTAACTTAAAAGGTAAGACCTGATGGCACCCTTATCATATTTCTTTTGTAGTTCTGGACGCTCATGTCTGGCTGGACGTGAAATACGTCCAGCCGGGTATGCGAAGTCCTACATCAAAGACGGCCAAATTTTATGGTCACATTTTTTCCTTCTTTGGCATTTCTTTATTTACTTTTTATTTTATTTACTTTTATTGTTATTGCATTATTTCGCCTTTATTTTGTTATTTATCTTTTTGCCGATTTATCGTTATTTTATTATTTCGTCTTTATTTTGTTTGTTCATGTTGATGATTATACGCATATACATGGTTATATTTTTTATGTCTGTTTACATTGCATTGATTATTATGTGTGTTATTATCCATTGCGGTATATCGGATGGAAACCCAGACGTAAATTCCGTAGCCAAATTCGAATGGACGGTAGTGTGGTCTGTACTTGGGATACAACTCCACGTACCACTCGGGAAATACTCATATATGCATGATTAGCCCTCCTTTTTGTTTGTTATTTATTTATTGACGTTTTTCCCGCTTTTTACTGTTTATTATAATTTTCGTTATCGCACCTCGTATTTCTTAATTTAATATGCTTTTATTATTTCTATTAATGTTCATGGGTATGTAAATTTATGTTTATTTGAATTACCATGCATGAACTGCATAAGACTTAGCTATACCATTGTGTGAACCCGTCCATTATACTGGCATAAGTAAGAGACCATTCCGAACCCAACGATTTGAGGTCTTCCCTTACGAGGGGTGAGTGCGGCCTTAAATTTCCCAGTTCACACTGGGTGGCGACTCATTTATTCTCTGATTTAGTCCCCCGCGGGCTACTTCGTACTCTATACGGGCTACGAGCCCAACAGTGTCGTGGTCGCCAAGCATCATAGGCATAGTGGTAAACCATGCTTCGCTCCTACAGGCTTGAACAAGTATAAACCAAATGAAAAAAAGATATTTTTCTTTTACAAAACAAAAATAAAGAAGTTAAAAGCCATTCGACAACCTTTTTTCTTTAATGTAAAGTCAAACTTATACACTACGTAATCATTTCCTAACTTTATCATAACGGTAGTTATTTATATTTTAATTATTTAACAATTAATTAATTAATTAAATATAAATATAAATATCTTAAATATATGTATTATATTTACTTTAAATAATCCAAATACATATATTAATGATATATGTCAAATATCATAATTTGACATTTAATTAATGTGTATTTAATAAAATCATACATTAAATACAAATACACATTAATTAAGAAATGACCAAAAGGTTCTTTTGCATGTATCTTTCGTTTAACCGTTAAACAATTTATAAATAATCAATATTATTCATAAAAGTTTCTCTAGTTCTCTACGAGTATATTTCATTAGTGAGACTCTCTAGGTTCAGGTATATCTATCACGAAATCCAATTTCGTGTCCATAATCTACCCACCCGTAAATTATGACGAACACGGATAAACTCACTTAACCATATAGGTCGAGGTCATTGCATACGTATAATCCTTCCATCACAGGTATCCGGATTATTCCAAATATATAGATATAAACGTCAAATCTCTATAAATATAATCACGTCGATGTTTCTATTAGCAATCTCTTAATAACACTTAGAACTTACTTCTACAATGTAACACGGATCCATGAATTTAACAGATTGCTGATTCGATATTGAATACATATGCTCTGTACACAGAACTGACAGATTTTACCTTGACACACACAGGATATCCTGAGGATCAGTCCACACCCAACAAACAGGCAGAGGTCTGACCTTAATAGGTCAGTGACATGACTGTCATCAAAGTGTGGAGGATATCTCATATATCCATAGTGGTATCTCAAGTCAAATAATCACTATGTTACTTAACCCGAGAAGATTCTTATTGACATTGGTGTAGCATCCATTAAGAATCTTCGGTGAGTCGTTCAGTGTTTATCCGATATAAACACTTATATATCAATACGAGTCTTTAAGACTCATGGTTCATTGAGAATCTACCATTGGAATCCAAGATTCCAATATACGACATGTACCAGTCTCAACAGATTTACTTACTGACCAAATAATGTAAACCTTGATCAGTAACTGTTAAAGAAATGATATTTTCATGATACAACTCAATGTCAGTTGCGACGCTTTTGCAACTGTATCATAACTAATCATTCTAAGGTCAATTATGTCTTTACCATATATAAAGAGATGATATATAATAGAAACTGATTATTTTATTCATAATAAAATGTTTACATAAGTATTTACAGGAAAATACATAGGAAAATTGGCGCTCCGAGCACTAACCCAACGGCAACGCCACCCCATTTTTCAGGATTAGTATTTTCTGCGTATTTAGCCTTCCCGCGTGCTTCCTTTGCAGCCGTAAGGTCCCAAAATAAGTCTATTTGCCTTAAGATCCATGTTTCAATGCTTCATATCAATAAAACATAAAACAAACTACAAAATACATTAAATGACACTGAATCTAACAAAATAGTAAGCTAAGAATGCGTGAATAAGTGGGTATAAACTACACTTATCAGCCTTGAATCGAAAAGGCATGATGGGAGTGCATTTGGTGTACCTTTTCTTAGATGTTACATTCATTTTTCCTATTGCATGTGTATGCGCGTGTGTTTTATGTTTCTACACGACTGCATATTTGTTTATTTTCACTACATATGGATGTGTATATTTTTTATATGTTCCTTGGTATATATGATGGAAACTCAGACATAAATTTCACAGCCAATTCCGAATGGACGCTAATATGATATGTACTCGAGAATATAATTTCATGTACCATTGGATAATGACAAACCATGTTGTATCTTTTATTGTTTTGGGTCAAAAAGAAAACTACAAAAAAATATATAAATTGAAAAAGACCTGAAAGATTTTCTGGCTTGAAAGAGTATGTAAAAGTATGTGCATGTGAACCTGGTATATAGGATATATGTTTATGCATGTGTAATATGCTTTTATTTTTTGATGTTCTATGTGCATGAGTGTGTGTGATGGAAACGTGTGCTTGTATTTCACATACTATTTTTATGTCTTGAGACTTGGTCGCATGTATGAGTTTTTAGACTAGCAGCTCAATCTCTATCTTACTTTGATCACTAAATAATGTGACCTTTGATTAGATAACTTTATGTTATCCCCTTTAAAAAAGTTTAAATGAGTCTCAAGTGGAAAAGTGCCAATGGGCCAAATTCAAAAGATAAGGGCAAAAACAGTTCACTCGAAATAGTTTATTTAATAGCTCGTATTTAAGGAGAGAATATTATAGCATGCAACCAATGTTGCTTATTTTCAGGTCCTAGTGGTGCTGGGTTTGAACATCTATTTTGTGGACTTGGTGTGACATGAGATAGGATTGCTTTGGCTGTGTCCTGCTAATAAAATAAGGTCTTATGTCTTGACTCAATTTGCACTTATTTTTCAAAAAAATATGCTTGTTATGCTTTAGTGTTTATGTCATATGCATGCGTGTATTATTTAGCATGATCAAAAGTGGTGCATGTTATTTCATATCATAAATAGTTGAGTACTGACGGAGTATCATTATACTTGCTTGAAGTGTTATTTTGAGTCGTTTTGACTTATTTTTAATTTTTTTCCATTGCGTTCTTGTGTGTGCTTCATGTCAGCATATTTGTTATTGCATATTTCTAAGATGTTACTTCTCATGTGTTGTTTTGCTAACTGAGTAGGGTTGTTAGTAAGGGAGAGAGTTAAATTTGTCATCATATTCTCTTGCATGTGATTTTTAATTGGTATCTTGATTTTTACCCATTGTTATTTCGTGACACAAATGGGGATTAGAATATCCATTGAATATCCATTTATATCTCCTTTATAAAGGGGCGTAGAACTAAGGGGGAGTGAGATATCTATTTTTTAAAATGTATGAGATTATTTTTTAGTTTTATCTACTCTTTATATTCCATATGTTTTTCACGATATTTTTTTGTTTGTGGATGTTTCAGGTGAGCGGATTAGTGGTTGAGGTGACATCAATACTAATTTCTTAGGTCTTAGATCTAGTCATTTTGTAATAAGTCAATGTCTTGATGGTTGGCAGTTGGCTATTTTATTTTTGGGTCTTTTGCCGTAGTCTTTGTATTAGGTAGTAGTTTTGTCATGGAATACCAAAGAGGGAGATTGTTAGTTCCATCTTTGTTGGCAATGTCCGTAATAAAATAAGTTCAATTGAGTTGTAATTAGTCTTGAATATCTTTGAGCAATTGGACCGGTATTTGGCAGACTGTGCATGAAGATAATAGATATGAGTTAGTGCAGTGTTTATGTTTACGATCGAACGAGTGGAGTTCGTGTCATGTTAGTGTTTAGGTTCGAACGAAACTTGACAGTAGGTTCTCGTGCGTAGTGCTTTCAGCTTTCCGTGCGAACGAAACCTTCCAATGTGTTTGCGTTCGAGGTACATTCGAGACTGCGTTCAAACGAGTTTGCGGACCAGTGCGCGTTCGAACGAGATTACGGGACTGGGTTATTTTGGATGCATTTTTTAGCCAACTTTTCACAAGGAATAGCCAATCTTTACCCTACCTATATAAACAAACATAGAGGCATCTTAATAATTTTTGAAAATATATTATTCAGAGCTACACCATCTTTTGTTTTCAATCTACTTGACAATTCACCTTAAAGACTTTATTATTTCTTTTGTCTTCTTCCTTTTGGTGAGATTGTGCTTTGAGTTACCATCAACACAGAAACACAACACTAACCCAATTTCCTAAGTCTTCGGAGTTCTCAAGGAGGAAAATTGGTAGTCGGAGTTCCGACATTGTGAGTTTGCAGGGTTGATCCACTTAGAGACTTCAGAGGTTCTGAAGAAGGTCGCTTGGTGTGGGCTCGATGAATTCGTCGGGTTAATGCAGTCTAGAGGTGTTAGAGTCGGCGGAGTTGCTGCCATAGGTCTTATACCATCATTGTAAGTTTTTTCATTATAGTGGATTTTGGTTTATAGCCTAAATACACATAGTGAAGTTGAAAAACAAACATCTTAAAAATGTAATATCGAAACTAAACTATATTGTCCTCAAGAAGTGTGGTTTGATGAAAAATGACTTATGACTTAGTTGTCAGGTCTTAGGTTCGAGTCTAGATGATGCATTTCTTTGTAAGAGTCTGGGCAGCAGTGGGTTTTACTTGTCCTGCTTAAGTCCAGATCGGGTGATTTGACGATGAGATTTTCAACGTTTCCAAAAATAAAAAATAAATTATATTATAGATAATGTGAAAAAAAAAAACAATCTATTTGTGAAATCATAAAGTGGTTAGGCATTATTATAGATCAAGAAAATATTTTCATTCTATTTTAGTGCTAATGGTTAAATAATCGAACAACTGATATAAATGCTCTTTGACATTTCAATTCGCATGAATGGTCAATTTCAAAGTTTCCTTCTATTAATGGAACTTGTCCAAACTCACCGGACTTATTTATTGTTTTCAGTATGGTCAAACATATATATATATATATATATATATATATATATATATATATGAGTTCCGGAAGTCCGCATGATCTTTTTTATGCATCATAGAGTACCATTATTTTATTGTATAAAAAAATTATACGATAAAATATCGATATTTTATGATATATTTATACGAAAAATTCCTACAGATGCCAACTGCACGACATAATGACTGTGTATGTGTGTATATAATTCTCATGTACATATGCACCACAGTACCCATAATACAGACGTCCGCATGAGAGAATTAAAAGAATGAGGGTAGGAAAGTCCAAGTATTTTTTTTTTTTAATCTCTCAACTCTCTCACATACTCAAACCCAATGATAAATTTTATTAAGATGATTGAAACCTTTCTTAATTACGCCTTTAGGGATCCGTAAATGATAGTTTAGTTGAGTTGACTCTTATAGTGCAAGTAAAATGCGGCTTTACGGCCAATTTAGCTTATGGAAACTGAAGACACAAAACTTTCTGAGATCGAAAATTCAATAACCAACATTTATTGTTGTTTGAATTCTAATTAAAATAAAGGTACATATATAATACATACGATTTTGGTATACAATTATAAAATGTTCTAGCATATGGACGATTTTAATTGGAGTCGTAAATAAAATTTTAAATCATTGATTTCACACAATACAATGATATAGATATTATAAATTAGGTAATTCATATATCATTGGATTCCATAAAACCAATGGTTTAAAATTTATATTAAAATTTCAAGTGAAAAAAAATAAAGTTGAAAAAATCTAACATTTCTTGAGTCAATTATATATTACTACCAAATAAATAAATAAGTAAAAAGAATAAATATAAAGAGCATAGCCAGCCCTGACGCCTCTTCCGTCATTGACCTATACTTTTTTATTATAATTTTTAAATAATTAATGAATAAAAACTTATATTTTTTATTATAATATTATATTTTTATTATGAACTTCAAAACGTAAATATAATTTTTTTTTATCTCCGAGGATATTATGGCCGTCCTGATAAAGAGAGAAAAAAATACTAGAGGAAATTAACAAAACCTAAAACCATTCTCTGTTACTTACAACAATGCATTGCAAGGCGAGATTCTCGCGGGAGCCAACGGTATCAATTCACCCTCTCTTTCTTTATTTTAATTAATTAATTAATTAATATTTTATTTTATTTTATTTTATTTTATTGTATTTTATTTTAAATTTAATTATATTAAATTAAATTAAATTAAAAGAGAGAACGGGAGAGAGAAATTGATTAAAGAAGAAGAAGGGTGTGGCTGGCGAGAAAATCTTTGGTGCAATAGAGGTACCACGGCATCCATGCAACAAGTCAATCATCCATTGCCACGTGTGCTAAAAAATTAAAAAACAACTAAAAAATAAATATTAAATTATACGTGTCATTTTCTAATTCGCTGGAAGTACTACGTCACTCATATCTCCGTTGCACCAAAGATTTACTTGTGGCAAAGAGCATAAAAAGGCAGTAAAAAATTTAATTCCTTCACACGTGTCAAATGACATAACACGTGAAAAGTGTGTGGATTTTTTGTTTTTTTTTTTTTTTTTGCTTTTGTAAAGGATACGGTCAAAGACATACGGTGAGTGTCAGAACCAATGGGAGGGCGAGAAAGAGGCACAAGAATTAATGCAAAATCATTTTGCAATCCATTGCTTTGTGATTGACACTTCGCTGACAGACCTGTTACTGTCAGCGTAACATCCGCAGAGACTAATAACAGTCTTTTGTCTTTTCATTATTTATATTATTTTTTGGGGAAATTATTATTTTTACAAACCGATAAATGATGTAATCATAGTTTATCATAAAATTTTTAAATCGTTTTCTTTTTCATTTATAAATGTATAAATGATCACTTATGAAGTGAAAAAATGAAAATAATTTTCAAATATATATCAAAAAAATTTAAATTTATTCGTGATCAATAATACTTACGTCATTTTTTAGAATAAAAAATGATAATTTTAGAGAGAGAAAGTTATTATTGTTTGTTTTGCATGGGGAGAAGTGGAAGGGTGATGGAGACCATACGTTGTAAAATCCTGTCCCTTGAGGGCAGTCCTGTCTTTTTCTTCTCTGCCCGGCATCCAAGACGGGCTACTTCTTTTTTCTTTTATTTCTTTTAAAAAATAATAACAAATATATTAACAAGATGCAATAAATTTCAATAAATTAGAATAAATATAGTGTGAAGAAATCTACTCATAATAAGACTCTAGCTTCTGAAATATAAAAGTAAAACCCAATAAAAATCTATTATATGTGAACAAGGGTTTGTTTAGGGACAGTTTACGTAGACGATTTATGTCGTCTCTAAAATATCGTCTAAAATTAGAATTTTCAAATATAAGATCATTTGTAGATTTAAGTACTAATTGATGTTTTAACTCATTTACAAATTTTATAGAAAATAAAGAGATTTTTTTTTTTTTTTGCTTTTGTAAAGGATACGGTCAAAGACATACGGTGAGTGTCAGAACCAATGGGAGGGTGAGAAAGAGGCACAAGAATTAATGCAAAATCATTTTGCAATCCATTGCTTTGTGATTGACACTTCGCTGACGGACCTGTTACTGTCAGCGTAACATCCGCATAGACTAATAACAGTCTTTTGTCTTTTCATTATTTATATTATTTTTTGGGGAAATTATTATTTTTACAAACCGATAAATGATGTAATCATAGTTTATCATAAAATTTTTAAATCGTTTTCTTTTTCATTTATAAATGTATAAATTATCACTTATGAAGTGAAAAAATGAAAATAATTTTCAAATATATATCAAAAAAATTTAAATTTATACGTGATGAATAATACTTACGTCATTTTTTAGAATAAAAAATGATAATTTTAGAGAGAGAAAGTTATTATTGTTTGTTTTGCATGGGGAGAAGTGGAAGGGTGATGGAGACCATACGTTGTAAAATCCTGTCCCTTGAGGGCAGTCCTGTCTTTTTCTTCTCTGCCCGGCATCCAAGACGGGCTACTTTTTTTTCTTTTATTTCTTTTAAAAAATAATAACAAATATATTAACAAGATGCAAGAAATTTCAATAAATTAGAATAAATATAGTGTGAAGAAATCTACTCATAATAAGACTCTAGCTTCTGAAATATAAAAGTAAAACCCAATAAAAATCTATTATATGTGAACAAGGGTTTGTTTAGGGATAATTTACACAGACGATTTAGGGATAGTTTACGCAGATGATTAATGTCGTCTCTAAAATATCGTCTAAAATTAGAATCTTCAAATATAAGATCATTTGTATATTTAAGTACTAATTGATGTTTTAACTCATTTACAAATTTTATAGAAAATAAAGAGATTTTTTTTTTTTTTTTTGAGTATTTCAAAGCAAAGAACATAAAGCTTTAATGAGTGCACAGAGTATTGAATTGTGTGGAGAAACATTCAAATTTACTTTTTACTGCTGGTTCTGATCCAGGCCCCATTTGGCTTTTGATTTTATTCATTCCATTCCAAGTAAGATAAGAGTAGCAAACAAAAAAATGCCTATCAAAAACCTAATAAATATTTGTCAGCAAGCAAACAAACCTTAGCAATTGTTCTGAATTAAAAACTCATCTTCCCAAATTACTAGAAATCCAGCCAACTTATATAATAATAATAATAATAATAATAATAATAATAATAATAATAATAATAATTCTCATGTGAGATTGAGGATACCAACTAAAAGATAAAAAAATCGCATTGAAAATTATATATATATTTTTATAATATATTAAAATATGTGTTATTTTATCATTTAACATGACATTTTCATTTTATAAAGTGAGGATGTCCTCCGTAGAGAATAACTATAGATACCAGTGACTGGTATCTTTTATTTATTATATTTTCTTAAATAATGATTATTTTTTCTATTTTATCAAAATAGTCTCTAATAGATTGACTTGGCTAAAATCTCTTAATTTGGTTAACTTTTTTTAATCATAAATGAAAGTTTTTTAAAAGATCATAAGAAATGAGTTTCGATTTTTTTCCTAAACCATGTAAAATGTCAATTTTATCATTTCCGATTAATTTCTGATTAATCATATATTATTTTTGAATAATCCCAAATCACTCCAACATCAATTTACTGTTAATTTTCAATTAAACTATCTATTTGTAATATATATCTAATTTTTACACAGCGCGGACGTTCGATCTATGCTCGATAAACACATATACTGTGTTATAATAGTAATGATAAACACAGATATTGCTTTATAATAGTAATGATTCAATCTCTCTTAATAGATCACTTATTGAAACAAAACATTGATGCATTTATAATTATTTTTCATATGGTAGTGAAAATATTAAAGGAGGGAATTGATAATGATATAGAGCTTTCACTTTATTCAATGAAATCGACTAGTCTCAAGAGTCTATGGGTTCAAAATTTTAACCTTGTAAAAATTTTACAAGATAGATCTCACTTTTTCTTGATGCAAATTTTGGAGTAGTGATTCTGACAAGATCATAATTTATCATTTTTATCCCAAAGTCTGAAATGCAAATCATTCATTCATAATTACTAGCTTTTAATGTACGGTGATGGGATGATGTGACAAATGGGAAAACATTTTATTAATGATATATGGGACAAGTAGGAGAAGTGTCATCTATTGGTTGGGACATTCAAATGTGGACCACCAATCACTATTTGCCATTGACAATTTACTCACACACATAACCATCCTTTTGATAAAATTAAAACATCTTCCCAAAAAGCCTATATTGAAATCCAACTTCGTTTTTTGAATGGAAAAATATGTGACACATTTATAAATTGATTTTTTATTTTCAAGTATAAGAGTGTCGAAATAATAAAATAATTCGATAAATTCGGAGTCTATCCACATGAAATAGATTTAGTAAAATAAAAATATAATTCGAGTAACAAAATAAAAAGTTTGAATTGATTGAAGTGATTGACAATTTTGAAATTAGAATGTAAAAATAAATTAAAATACTGGAACTAGAGGATCCACTCTTAATATTTAAAATATAGAGAAATCTTTCTTTTTATAATATATAAATTATCATTATTACATACTTAATTTATTTCAGGATTTAATTATGTCAAAACATATAAAATTATCCATAAAAAGTGGTGATATTGTTTGTCTATAACTAATCCAAATAGGTACTCAATTATGCCAGAACATATAAAATCATCCATAAATGTGGTGGTATGGTTGTGTCGATAATTAGTCCAGATTTAAATTGCTCTCATATAATATGGGGTAAAATATTAACGGTGTTAACCAAGATGAGATTGTCTATAGCGAATCGAGACACCCACAAATATAAGAGACTATAAAATATTAATTTTCATATTACAATTCATATATTATAATATAAGTAAGATTAATAGATATTCTCATATTAAGAGTTTCTCTATTCATCCCAATAGAATATAATTAGTTACTCATGATTTGAATAAAAACATGAATAATTTTATTATTGAAAGAAAAAAAATTATAAAAAATAAATAAATAAAGCACATAAGAGCTCAAACCCTTCATAAATTGTCAAAGAGAGACATATGAAGGAAGTTAAAGAACTGAGATATTGAGCACCTCAATTTATAGGCGAGGTGCTCAGCACCTCAAGTAAAATTTTCAAAACTAAATTAAAGCTCTTTTGTTTTTTCTTATCATTTGCCCACAAATGTCAACATTTCATTAAATGCATTTATTTCATGCTTTTGTCATCAAATGTATTTTTTGATGGTAAATGAATTGCAATTGTATTATTAAAATAATAATTCAATTGCAATTATCTAAAGGTTGATAACTTTTCTTTCTTTCTTTCTTAATTATTATCCTGTGTAACTAATTCTACAATAAGCTTATCTAACAGCGAATCAGATATGGTCAATCTTTTTATATCTCATTCGAATTTAATCTTCATACTAGTTTGGGCTTCTAGGCCTTCAAAAATCAGATTTAATGTCCATTACCCTGTTAAGTGTCCAAAGCAGTATGATTTCACCTACATAATAAATAAAAATCACAATAAAAATATATAAAACATAGATTTAATTATTATTTTTCAAATGTGTTGAAAGGGATTGATGAAACTATAAGTGTAAAATGATTACTTTCTCTTTATTAATTGTACATTTTTTAGTGTTCATCACACCCTAAACCAGCTTATTACTAGTCCATAGTAATTTAAGCGAAAACTTAAAAGAAAGATTCTTATCCAAGTTAATAATTATTTTATTTTTTTTCCAAATTATCAAATAAGTAAAATCCTCATGTACTTTTTACCCTTTTTTCATACACATATAAGAAAAAATATCAATCAATTTATTATGCCCATAATATTCATAGGTCTTGTTGAAAAATGAGTGATATTTTTTTCCTAAAGTTATATCAGAATTCACAACCCTTTTTTGGCAATGGCAGTTTATTTATATACAAAAAAAAATAATTTTGTTAATAATACATCTTCAATCCTTGTAACGAGCTTTGGGTCAGTGACTCCCAAACCAATTGGCTTCAGAGTATTGGGTGTTAAGACACCCCTACGAACTTAATTACTCGGAGCAGATGTTAAAAATGAAAAAAATGTTTGATTTCCTTAAGCTTTATCTTAAGTCATGTAACGAGCTTTGAGCCAGTGACTCCCAGGTCAGTTGGCTTTATGATACTAAGTGTTAAAACACACATACAGACTTAATTGCTGACGTTAGAGAGGATACAAAATCGAACTTATTCACCTCTTTTAAAAAAAACAACTCAAGCTCTACCGTTTTACGCGAACAATCAATGTTTGCTGAGGCAACATGTCCGGTTACTAAGTAAAAACTTGATTATTATTATTATTATCATTTTTTTTCAAACTAACTCAAGCCTTACCATTTTACGCAAACAATCACTGCTTGCTGAGGCAAGATATCAGATTACTAAGTAAAAACTTGGTTAGTTTTTTTTTTGAATTATAAAATAAAAATTTCACTGCCTTTAGGTATTACCTCCAACAAACTAAAGAGATGAATATTACAAAATTTCTACTTACAACTCACGATCATGTTTTACTGTGTATGTTGATAATACTTGTCAAATGAGCATATAGAAATCAAGCTTAATCAATATTATGGAGAATTCACAAATTTGAATGATTCAAAAAGAAAGAAACAAAAATAACTTGTTACAAAATACATTGAGATGCGTCTCAGGAGCGAAAACTCATTACATTGCCATTTCCGAACAACAATTCCACTTGATTAGTAAAAAATTTATTATTGATTTGTGTGTAGTTTTTTTTAAAATAAAAATACAAAAGAAAATTAATATAATTTTTTTACACACAAAACAACAACAAAGCAAAAACAATATATATATATATATATATTACAAAAAACAACAATACAAAAAAAAAACATTTTCTTAAAAAAACACAAAAATGAAAACTAACTATATAGTCAACTATCTCTTTCCCCCAAACAAATTGGAACATTATCCCCAATGTCTGAATAAGAAGAAGTAGAGTTTAGAAGACATCACCTGGTTAGTGTGGAAAAAAATAACTGAATCAACAACACTACTATTTAACAAAAAAAAAAGTACTGATTAAGATTCAAGTTCACTATGCGATTCTTGCCACGATCGTTATCTGACCAATCCAACTTGGAAAGAATTGGGTCGATTTTTGGTTCATAGGCTAACAGTTGATCGATTAATTCATCAGCTTTTCTTGTAGTAAGAACAATATATTTTTCCGATTTCGAAATGAACCCAAGTCTTTTAGCATCCTCAAGAATTACTAAAAGAAAATCGAAAAAATGATATACATTAACCAGTCCAATGGATTTTCGATGAATGTTCAAATTTGTCCATGACGAAACTGTGAATATTTCTTCCAACGTATCCAGCTCACCTGGTAAAGTAATAAAAACGTCAGCATGATTAATCATTTCAGTAAGTCTTTCAAACATACCTGAGACAATATATTCTTCTCCATTTGATTTTCCGAGGAGATTTCCATCTGCCAAAGTTTTTTGGATGATTCCTAAAACTTGACTGTCTTTTTCTTGTACGGCCTTTGAAACACATCTCATCAATCCAAGATTGCCACTGCCATATACTAAGTGCATGTTTCTTTCTGCCACAACTCTACCCAATTCTTTTGCGGCCTCATTAAATTCTAGTTTAGTTCTAGATTTAGATCCACAAAATACATAAATATTAGTGACTTGTCGTCTTGAAGTTTTCTCCATTTTTACGCTCTCTCTTATTTGGATATGTCGAAGAGAGAAATGAAGAGCTGTATTTATAGATCCTGAAAAATGATGAGTAATAAAGACACTAGTATTTACAAAATGACAATTGTCAGATGAACAGTAAAATAGATCGTGAAAGTCAAAAAGGTTAGACACTGTCAAAAAAATTAAAGTAAAGGAAATCAAAACAGTAAATTAAATTAAATTGAAACAATAATTTAAAGTAAAAGAAATCAAAACAGTAAATTGAAACAATATGTACTGATAGCTATGATTGTGGCTCACATCTTTCCTTGGTTTTATGTCCAGTAACGGCTTGAACTTCCTCTATGGGTCGAGGATATACTTCTCATCCAATATTCTTATAAATTGACAAGCAGTGTGTTTTAAAGTTAGATTCCCGAGACTGTATTATTTTCTTTCTTTTTGAAATTGTGTATGCAAATTGCGAATCACTCTATGAACATGTCCACTAGAGTGCGCCTCAAGAGTCAATGATATTTCATCTAAAGACTCCTTACTCAAGTCATCTATAATGAATTGAATTTTATCTTCGCGATTGTCAGGCATAATTCTTAAAGAACGATAACGATTGTTGCACGTCCAACATGCACATTTATAACAAACACCTCATAATTGTTTAGCTCTACGTTTCTTAGCATATGTATTTTTCCGTAAACCAGACATGTAAATGAGTCAGATAACTATCCTGCCAAGCAAATCATTGCTTCAATTACCCAACGAATATCACTAGGAATACCATTGATTATAAGAAGCCTCATTATTTCGGTGTGAGCTTTGTAAATTTTCATCAGAATATTTTGAGGGAGAGAAAGAAAATTATTGTGGATTTTTACAAGAGTTTCTTCCATGCCTTGATTGTAAGGTTTTAGTAATTTTAGGAAACTGAAATAACCGACTTATAGTCATAAAGTACCATTATCCGCTATTTAATCGGGGTGCAAGACTCTGACAAAAAAGCAAAATGCTGAAAAACACAAGAAAAATGGAAATTAGACAAAAAGAAAAGAAAAGAAAATAAAATAACAGCGTAGAATACATTAATCACAATATACTAGGATTGAAAGGAAAATATAATCTTAAAAATTTGAACACTCCAAAAATAGTTTCAGACATTATCCATTTACTTTGATTACATCATCATCCCTATGATTCTCAATGTCAATATCTCCATATAGGTAAACGTGCTTCACAATAAATAGGTTATTTCATTTGGATTTCAATATTCAGGAAATAAATGAAGACGAGAATTATAAAGTAAATTTTTTTGACCAATGTCAAATATTTTTAGTGAAATTCGACTATCATGAAAGTCCTTAGTTTTAGCTTTAAGAATTTCCGCATTCTCATATCAATCATTTCTTAACTCTTCAAGTACATTTAATTACAATTTAAGTTCATGAGTGGCATTTTCAAGGTTTGAATTGAATGCTTTAATAGCCCAATATGCCTTGTACTCAAATTCTATAGGTAAATGAATTTTTTTTTTCTATAAACTAGACGATAGAAAGACATTTTCAAAGACGTTTTGAAAGCTATTCGGTATGCCCAAAGTGAACCAGTCAGTCGAAGAGACCAATCTTTGCGATTAGGATTAACCGTTTTTTTTCCAAAATTTGTTTGATTTCCCTATTTTCTAGTTCAACTTAACCATTTGTCTGAGGGCGATAGGAGGTAGAAATTTCATGTGTAATTCCATACTTTTTCATTAAAGACTCACAAAGTGGTTATTTACTCCCAAGGCACTCACAAATATAAGAGAAGATTAAATATTAGTCTTCAGATTACAATTCATATATTATAGTATAAATAAGATTAATATATATTCTCATATTAATAGTTTCACCATTCACCCCAGCAGAATGCAATTAGCTACTCATGATTTGAATAAAAACATGCATAATTTTCGAATTGGAAGAAAAATAAATTATAAAAAAAAAACACACAAGAGCTTAAACCCTTTACAAATTCTCAAAAAGAGACATATGAAAGAAGTTAAAGGACTGAGGTGCTGAGCACCTCAATTTATAGCTGAGGTGCTCAGCACCTCAAGTAAAATTTTCAAAACTAAATTAAAGGTCTTTTTATTTTTTTTCTTATCATTTGGCCACAAATGTCAACATTTCATTAAATTCATTTATTTCATGCTTCTGTCATCAAAAATATCTGACCGGTGCGTAATCACACGCGTATAACGCAAGCACACATATCGTTCAAGTAGTATAAAAAATATCGATCCCACAAGGACTTAATTCATATTGTTGTTATTAATTGTTGATACTATTTATTTACAGGTATCTAATTATAGGGAGAATGAATTGATTGTTTTTGGTTGGTTGAATGTGATTTGCTGAATAAATAAATAAACTACCTAAAAGAAAATACTAAGGAAAATAAACAAAAGACACAATATCTAGGTTGTGATTACACACAATATTATTCTAAAGATGAATTGATTCTCTTATATATGTGTAATAAATTAATTTGCTAACCTGGAACACGAAGTTATGCAAAAGCCTCTGTCGATTTTCAGATGCAAATACCCAGTGTAACTCAATTAATCATATTCCTAAGCTAACCAAGTTATCTGAATTCATTAAGTTCAAGTTCCAATTATGGCTACCCACCCCGGCATGTATATGTCTATCATGTAAGGAAATCTATTAAAGGGTTATCTATCCTCAAGGAAGATCGTGAGCTATTGAATATAAGGCTGAAACCTAAAATCCATTTTCCAAGTTCATTTTAAGTTTACTATATCAATCCTATTGGTGATCAGGCAACAAGAAGCATTAAACTTAATATTCAATAAACAAACTAAAGAATTACTCAATATATAATTAAATCAATTATTAAGCATGTTAATATTGTGTTTCATCACTTCCCTAAAATAAAAATAAAATGCTGGGGGTTAGGGGATTCACTTTTAGAAATCTCACTTTATTATAATATGAAAATTGCCAGTATTACCCAATTAAGTTGAACCAGCCATAAATGCGGTGTTATTATTTATCCATAAACCAGCCATATAGGCGGTAATCATCTGTCGCCTAAAGACCGTCCTATAAGCGGTGTCACATTATGTTACATAATTAAAACCAGCCATTAAGGTGATATCAACTTTTAATCCATATTAAATTACAATTTCCATATTATAAATTAGGTGAGATTAATCTACCTTTCCTATTTTTAATTTAGAAATCTCCCTTATTATAATATATAAATCTGCGTAATAATTACCAACCAACCAATATGGCGGTATCCTGATTAAGTCAAATTTATAATTAATTACCAACCGACCAATATGGCGGTATCCATGCTTAGTCAGGTTAAAACCAATTTAAATAATTACCAACTGACCAATATGACAATATCCTCATTAAGTCAGGTTTTAACTATTTTATATATTATAATTAAGGGAGATTAATCTAAATTATAAAAGTAAAAAGATTCACCCTTCCCCAACAGTAAATTAACTACTGAACATAAAAGAAAAGAAAATTTATTACAGAAAGTAAAAGTTCATAATTAAAAGTACTAAAAGTAAAAATACTTAATTTAAATTACAAAAACTTAAACAAACAAGATGCAATCCTTAAAGTCCTTACAAAACCTAAGGAAGACATGATTTGAATTCTGAAATCGAGCTGAATTTATAGGCGTCGATAGGGTTCACGCGTCGCGACGCGTAACCCTCTTCGCGTCGTGACGCGCCGTGATTTGCGGCGTGGAACGCGAAGGTGGCGACATATGGCAGTTGGATTCGCGATAAGGTGACACGTGGCAGAGGGCGTCGGTAACTCAATGATTGTGCTGATGTGGAGATGATGTGGCTGACACGTGGCGATGTTGATTGTCGGCACCGTGTGATTGTCACACGTGGCATAAGATGATTGGTTGATGATGACGTGGCTGACACGTGGCAAGCTGACTTGGCATGTGACTGATGTGGACGCCACGTGGCTGACACGTGGATGACACGTAGGCGACACGTGGCGATGGCGATTGTCGGCAGCATGTGATGGTGACACATGGCAGACGCACGTTAGCATTCGGCGCATGTTAGCAGACTTCTCAGATTGTGACACGACGCATTTTAGCATCTGACGCACGTTAGCGGTCGCGACGCATAAGGTTTGCGCGTCGCGACGTGCCAAATTACAATTTTACCCTTTTGTCTGTTTTTCATTGTTTTGGCCCCGAATCACCTCCAGAGAGTCCTGAAACTTTATTTATCTATAAAATAACACAAAACACATCAAAATATTCACAAAATTCGAGAAACCATACAAAATATTAGGTCAAATAAGTGGGAAATAGTGATACATTTACCACTCATCAATATTTTTTGACTGCAAATGAATTGCGATTGTATTATTGAAATAATAATTCAATTATAATTATCTAAAAGGTTAATGACTTTTCTTTCTTTCTTAATTATTATCCTGTGTGTCCGATTCTACGATAAGCTCATCCAACAACGAATCAGACATGGTCAATCTTTTTATATCCCATTCGAATTTAATCTTCATGCTTCTTTGGGTTTCTGGCCCTTCGAAATCCAGATTTCATGTTCATTTTCATGTTGAGCATCAAAAACAGTATTATTTCACCTACATAAGAAATAAAAATCACAAAAAAATATAAATTTAATTATTATTTCACAAATGTGTCAAATTAAGGGGATTAATGAAACTATAAGTGTAAAATGATTAATTTCTCTTTATTAAATGTACATTTTTTAGTGTTCATCAATATGTTATCCCATTATTGAAGCAAAGATTTCTCATTAATATATATATATATATATTATTTCGTTAGGAAAATTAACATCAAATTACCTCGAGTTACGTGAAAGTATAAATTACTTCCAAATTCCAATGATTTCTAACAATGAAATTGATGTACATTGAGCTTATATTTAGTATTACAGAATCATTTTGCTGTTAACAGTAAGATAATCTGTTTTTTTATGATAGAAGTTACATGTATTGAAATTAATTTTTTTTAAACCCAATTCGGATATTTGACATCTCTAATGCCAAGCGACTTAAGTATGTTGAGGATAGTAATACACAGGGATGTCACTTGGAGATAGAGCCCATGGAGGCCTA